>CM041777.1:6068564-6210319 GCA_023374045.1 Limonium bicolor
ACTCACAATTATTTAGCACAATTATTTCTTTTCCTAAAAACGTGAAGTCATTCAAAGCTAACATGATAGAAATTGAACCATAAGAACTTAGCCTTTAGCCATGAGCCAATCCACCTTTTTCCTTCACATACCACGAAACGACAAGGGGCATGAAGTAAGATCTTATTCCATCATACCTTTCAATGCCACCTACTCATGATCCATAAGAGAAATTAATCCTCTTCAGCAAAGCAATAGCATTTTTTTTCGAATATATTATTAAAATTAGGATGCTTAGGATCAGCGGAGTACCTTGCCTTGTTCTTTTTCAACCATTTCAATCCAGTTCATTCCTGGGCTCAAAGCTAAGAGCAAAGTTCAGATGGTGAATATTCTCATTTGTTTCAGCATTTCTAGAACAAAGACTTCATTTTAGCAATTAAAAACTAGAAAAATTTCAAAATTTTGCACCCCAAGATCGGCTAACCAACTAAACTTCCTCTATGGTTTCCTTCTAAATTGAGCTATCTTAGCAGGACTTTAACAAATGCAAGAGAAAAGAGCTCAAAGATACACAAAAGGCGAAATGCGAAGGAACTTACCCCACCCACACTTAGAGTGGAGCTATGTCCTCATTACGTAGAAAGAATTTTGAACATTGAGCAAGCAATCCAACAGGTAAAACAAATTTGCACACAACAGACTAGAAGGGAGCATATAAAATATTCAAGAGTAGAAAAGGTAAGAATACTCCCCAGAGTCCGCTTAGGATGTGTAGCAAAACCCACCCCACACCTGAGTTTAGCTTAGAGGAAGCAAGGTGATAAATCTAATCTACAAAGCCAGAAGAACTCAAGTGGAACCAGACAAAACCATTAGCTTGAAAAATAAGAGCCAAGTCTCTAGCAATATGCACAACTCCGCCAACACACCACAAAATAAAAACAAAGGATTAAAATGAACAACTAAACCAAGAAAGCGAGAAAGAGATACAAACCGGTGGGTTGCCTCCCACCAAGCTGCCCGGAGTTAGAGTCTCTGGCTAGACTTCGCAGATAGTATCAAGGAGGGCCGCCACAGCAGCTAGCAATAGCTTCCTTCAGTCTGAAATACCATTGCGAGCGCGGCTTCTTCGATGATTTTGGAGGTGATGCTGGAGTAGAGATAGCAGAAATAGAAGTAACGGGAGAAGAACTTTCGATCAAGGATACACCCGGTGCAGGAGGCTGAGAAAAGGTAGCGCCTAGGTACTTCTTCAGTCGAGCACCATTCACTTTGAATACCTCTCCTGACTTGTTTTCCAGCTCGTAAGCACCATAGAAAGTGACCCCCACAACCTTAAATGGACCTGCCCATTGGGATTTCAACTTTCCAGGAAAAAGACGTAGCCTGGAATTGTAGAGCAACACCAGATCCCCCACTTTAAATTCTCTCTTCTGTATCATTTGATCATGGATTCTTTTGGTGCGCTCCTTATAGATTCTGGAGCTGTCATAAGCTTGTTCCCTTAGTTCTTCAAGTTCAGACAGCTGAAATTTCCTTTTCTCTCCCGCAACATATAAGTCAAAATTTAGGGCTTTCAATGCCCAATATGGTTTATGTTCGAGCTTTACTGGGAGATGACAGGCTTTCCCATATACAAGCTTGAATGGAGACATCCCTATAGGGGTCTTAAATGCAGTACGGTATGCCCAAAGGGCGTCGTCCAGCTTGACTGACCAATCCTTTCTCGAAGCAATAACAGTTTTCTGCAGAATCCATTTAAGCTCACGATTGCTCACTTCTGCTTGACCGTTGGTTTGTGGATGATAAAGTAATGCTACCTTATAGGTCACTCCGTACTTGGTCATTAAAGATTCAAAGGCCTTGTTGCAGAAATGTGAGCCTCCATCGCTGATGATCGCTCTAGGCACACCAAACCTGGTGAAGATATGCTTCTTTAGGAACTTGACTACTGTCTTAGCATCAGCAACATGACAAGAAATTGCTTCGACCCATTTAGACATATAATCTACTGCAACAAGGATATACTGATTCCCATGGGATGAAGGGAAGGGGCCCATGAAGTCTATCCCCCATACATCGAACAACTAACCTCCAGAATTCCTTGTTGAGGCATCTCATGCCTTCTTGATATATTGCCCATTCTTTGACATTTATCGCACCGAGAGCAGAAGCGATGGACATCCTTGTGAAGAGTGGGCCAATAAAAACCACAGTCTAATATTTTGGCAACCGTTCTTGTAGGACCGTGATGTCCACCTACCTCCTTTGAATGGAAAAATTCTAACACACTTGAAATCTCTTCATCCGGGAGACACGCCTCATCAGACCATCAGCACAGACCCGAAACAGATAAGGGTCCTCCCATATATAATGGCGAGTCTCTGAAAGGAACTTCTTCCTCTGGTTATAACTGTAGTCATGTGGAATTAAACCAGAAACCAGATAGTTTTCTAAGTCTGCATACCATGGTTCATTCACCTTTCCAATCTTAAATGCTGTCTCGTCAGGGAAGAACTCATTGATTGGGACTCCATCATCAGGAAGGTCTAGTCTAGACAGATGATCAGCAACTCTATTTTGCTTCCCCTTTTTATCTACAACCTCCAAGTTAAACTCTTTAAGAAGCAAAATCCATCTCAGCAGTCTAGGTTTAGAATCATTCTTCTGGAAGAGATATTTCAGTGCTGAATGATCCGTGTGAATGATTACCTTGCTTCCTAACAGATATGGTCTAAATTTATCCAGAGCAAATACCACACAAGCAATTCTTTCTTTGTTATGGTGTAATTCCTCTGTGCATCGATCCGAGTTTTGCTTGCATAAGTAATCACCCTCAGTATCTTATCCTTCATCTGACAGAGCGCAACACCAATAGCATAATCGCTCGCATCTGTCATAATTTCAAATGGTGCTGACCAATCCGGAGGAACAAAAATGGGCGCTGAGCAGAGCTTGTCCTTAATGGTCTGAAAGGCGGTCATACATTCATCAGAAAAATGAAATTTGATGTCTTTCTGAAGCAGGTCTGAGAGAGGTTTTGCAATCTTCGAGAAGTCCTGTATGAATCTCCTGTAGAAACCGGCATGACCCAGGAAAGATCTAACATCCTTAACTGAAGTCGGTGGAGGTAGCTTCTCTATCACCTCTATCTTGGCCTTATCCACCTGGATACCTTCCTTCGACACCTTATGCCCTAGAACAATACCTTCTTGTACCATGAAATGACACTTTTCCCAATTCAGCACGAGGTTCGTTTCCTCACAGCGGGCCAAGATCTGGTCCAGTTGCTCCAGACAAACATCAAAGCTTTGTCCGTAAACAGAGAAGTCGTCCATGAATACTTCGATACTATTCTCGATAAAGTCATTGAAAATTGCCATCATACACCGCTGGAACGTCACAGGGGCATTACAGAGCCCGAATGGCATCCTCCGATATGAGAACGTCCCATATGGACAAGTGAATGTCGTTTTCTCCTGATCCTCTAGAGCAATAGGGATCTGAAAATATCCACTGTAGCCGTCTAAGAAATAGTAGAACTCCTGGCCAGCTAACCGCTCAAGCATTTGATCGATGAATGGTAGTGGGAAGTGGTCCTTCCTTGTGGCATTGTTGAGACGACGGTAATCAATGCACATTCTCCATCCGGTCGTCTGTCTCTAGGCGACTAACTCACCCTTCTCATTTTGGACTGCTACAATCCCTCCCTTCTTCGGTACAACCTACACTGGGGAGACCCACTGGCTGTCCAAAATTGGGTAGATTATTCCCGCGTCAAGGAGCTTTAACACTCCAGTTTTTACTACCTCCTTTAGGTTGGGATTTAGTCTCCTTTGGGGCTGCCTTATTGCTTTATATCTATCCTCCATATAGATTCTGTGGGTGTAGAATCCTGGATTAATTCCTTTGATGTCTGCAGCCGACCATCCCATGACACCTTTGTGTCTCTTGAGCACCTCCAGAAGTCTAGTTTCCTGTAAAACAGATAAAGATGCAGAGATAATAACAGGTAGGGTATTACCCTCTGCCAAGAATATATACTTAAGGTGTGAAGGAAGAGATTTAAGCTCAAGGGCAGGAGGCTTCTGTATGGAAGGGATGGGCCTCTGAATAGGCCGGTCGAGTTTTTCCACAACAGGAGTAAACGAACGGAAGTAAGATCTCCCTTGATTAAGCTGTTGTACTACTGAGGCCATTTCATAGATTTCCTTCTCATCTTCAATAGATAGGCTCAGTACTTGCCCTAAAATGTCAGAATACTCAAACAAAGAATTAGAAGTATCAGTACTCCTATGGATATAGTCATCCTCAAGATCATAAAAATCCTCAATTAAATCAATAGAGAAAACAGCATGAGAAGAAGTATTTTTCCGCATCATCTTATTAATATCAAAACTCAATTCTTCATCATGAAATTTCAAGGTAATCTTTCCTTTATCAACATCTATAACAGTCTTCACAGTTCTAAGGAAAGGTCTACCTAGAATTAAAGGTACCTCAACATCCTCATCCATGTCAAGGATCACAAAATCAGCTGGAAAGAAAAACTTACCCACACCGACAACCACGTTTTCCACCATACCTTGTGGTGTGATCGAAGATCTATCAGCTAACTGAAGATTGAAATGGATTGGAACGAGCTCACCCGCATGAAGCTTCTTGAACATAGTATATGGCATCAGATTGATGCTCGCTCCCAGGTCGTAGAGACCATACCTGCAATCTATATCTCCAATGGAACAAGGAATGATGGGCTGTCCTGGATCACCACGCTTAGGAGGTAGCTTCTGCAAGATCGCTGCTGAACAAGTCTCAGTCAGCTGGATAGTATCCTTCTCTCTATACTTCCTTTTGTTCGAAATCAGATCCTCGGGAGGGGCAAGTTGCTCTGATGGTGCACCGACATTAGAGGAAAGAGGTTCGGTTTCCTCATCAGTTTGGCCCGCTGCCACTTTATCATTATTCAATTCTCTTCCACTTCTCAGGGTGACTGCCTGTGCCTCTTCTGTATCCTTATAGTCATCGATGATTACAAATTAAACTGATACCGCCTTTAATTGCTCCTTGGGGTTGGGGTCTGTCTAGGAAGGTAATGAACCGGAAGGCCTTTGTTGTAATAGGAACTGAGTCAACTGACTCATCGTCCCTTGCATGTCCACCATAGCCTTCTCCAGCTTTTGCTGACCAGTTGACAAATTCTGGTTGATTACATTCTGTTGCTCCTGGGAAGCGACCAATTTTTCCACCATCTCTTGAAGTGTGGCATTATTTGAATTTAGGGATGGTTGCTAGAATGGTGATTGTTGTGGTCTTGGTTGATTATACTGAGGTCTAAAACTTGGTGGAGCTCCTTTGAAAGCCTGCTGCAGTTGCATCTGATGAGAATTTAGCGCATTGTTTGGATTTCCATATCTTAAATTGGGATGCTGATTCTGCATCCAGGGCTGCTTATAATTCTGACCAACAAAATTAGCTTCCTCCATTTGCCTCATCTCAGAAACCGTAGGGCAATCTTCATAATCATGAGCTCCTCCGCACTGAGAGCAAATGTCGTTGGAGCTAGTAGACACTACCTTCATTGTTTGAACCGGAGTCCGTCCTAGAGTAAGCTGTTCTAGCATTTTTGCCATGTTACCCATGGTGGTTTGTAAATGAGCTTGATCGTCATTAGCTGCTCTGTCATGGGGTCCGGAGCTCGTGAAGGACTGGGACCCACAGAGAAGACTCTTCTTCCGCTGGTGCTTTATTGGCGAAGCTCCTCGCAATATGATTCCATGGCAGCCATAAACTCCTCTCCACTCTTGGTTAATAGGTTTCCACCAAGGGCTGCTCTTACTTCTCCTCTATTTTCCTCTCTTAGCCCTTGGAAGAATCCCTGTGCTAGAGAGGTTGTATTTTGACCGTGATGAGGACATTGGCGAAGTAGTTCCTTGAACTTATCCCATGCTTCGCAGACAGTTTCGCTACCTAACTGCTTGAAAGCTGTCAGGTCTGCAATCATCTGACGGGTCCTAGAGATGGGATATATTTTTCATAAAATCTATCTGTCATCTGCTCCCAGGTAGTGATAATACCGGGAGGCAGACGATGGAACCATTTGATGCTTCCCCTGACAAGCTATACTGAAACAGACAAGGACGGGCATACTCTACTAAACCCTGCGATAAACCGAGAGAGTCTAGATGTACCAGGAATCTGTGAACATGATCGTGCGCATCAGCAGGATCTGCTCCTGAGTATGCTCCCGCAGGGTGATTCCGAACGGCGTTTGTTTGATGGCTTGGCTTGAGCTTCTGCCATTCCACTATGTATTCTGCCGTCAGTTGTGGTAGAATCACTGGGCCTCTCCTAGGAGCTGCTGGTGGCCTGTTTATCCTCCCCATAGTGATCTGTTCATTTAGGGGGCCTATGTCGTTTCCAGCCATGTTGAAGTCGAGCTGCCTTCTTGCTCTCAGTGCTTGGAGGAAAACTCTTTCGATTTCTGGGTCAAAGTCTGTTCCTGGTGGACCAGATGAACGTGTTCTACGCATCCACTAGGTACTTGTAACAGCAAAGGAGAAGGAAACAAAATGTGTTGAATTTAGAACTAAAGTAAACAAGGGAACATTAAAAATAAAATTGACGAAATGACTGAGACAAATGAACTTAAAGTACTGGAAAATTTAAATGACAGAAAAATTATAAACTGAATTTAAATGACAGTAATGAAAAACAATTGGATAAAATGGCACAGAGATAAATTAAACCTTAAATATAAATAATAGACAAAACAAATTACGAAACAAATAAAAATAGTAAACAGGATAACGTAATAGAGTAACGAATTAACCAGGGCTAGGGACTAGACAAAGTCAAGTCCCCGACAATGGCGCCATTTTGCAAACGGTTGAATTGATATATTAAAAGCGTAGAAATAATCCTAGAAAATAACAAATCAACAGACCGTCGGGTTGCAAAAATCCTAGTCGTAGTAGTATAGTAATTAAGAAGCGACCAGGTATCAATCCGCGAGACTTGAGGTAAATAAGTCTAGCCTTAAGCAATGGGTAACTAAAGAGGGGTTGTTTTGGTTTTGGAATGCAATAACAAACAAGAATATAAATAGCAGATAAAGTAAAGCGATAGATGATAGGAATGAACGGAACTCTGGGTTCAGGAAGCTGTTTCACTAGCTAGGTTCTGCATATTCTACTACTTTAACGAAGACTTGGATTGGCTTGTAATTCTCTAATATCTATCCTGTATTAAGTCCTAATTCCAGGTAGCTCATCTAGACAGAACGCACAACTCTAATCTAGAGTCAACGGGTATACCTAGATGGTTTTATCGCACAGAATTACTAGTCCGGCTAGGAAACCTAGTTGGACCAGACTAAAGCACCTAACTGCTAATGCAATCTATCCGATTACAAATACCACAGGCAACAGGTTAATATGACCGTCAATGCTAATCACCTTGTTTGATCATAACATGATTCGAACGCTTATAATAAATTCATAACGTTTATTAAAAGCACTTAAAAGCATTAGCCTGAGCAATCCAAATTGTCTCTATAAAGCAGTAAAATAATGCAAAGTTTAACTATTTACAACATCCCTTCTCCCAGAGTATATCCTCTTAGCTAGACATAGCAATTGAAAACATAAATAAGAGAGAGTTAGGAGAAATCATCTGTTACGAAGATCCTCTTGCTCGCTCCGCTCTTCGTCCTTGCGCTTGATAAGTGAGAAATACATATATTTTTAGGGCTTTAATTCTTTCTATTTTCATAGAAAATGATTACTATCTCCCTAGCTCAGTACTTAGTAAATTAAAAGCGATAAATGTGGGTTTAGCCGGAGGCAATCTTGGTTGATCAATTCAAATCAATTAGAAGCAAACAATTAAATTAAGATTGTGTTTTAATGTATTGGATGGAAATGTACCTTAGGATAATGGTAATCACCTAAATAACCCAAACATGCCCTTAATACTACTTCACTCTAGTCTATTAGAACTAAAATAATGACTTTCTAAATCATAGACAAGTCAAACTTTACCTAGCTAGGTGCACCTCTTGATTCAAAGTAGGCTCAAGTCACTAGATATCATTAATAATAAGTTCTCAATAATAGCCAAAGGATTCACCAACAAAGTCACATGGAAAAAGCTAGGGTTTATCTCTCTCTTGGTCTTAATTCCTAACTCAAAACCTAAAGTTGCTAGGAATCATCATAAATGCTATAGGAGATCAATCTACATAAACAAGCATCAGAGAGATAAAACAACTATATTAAATGAAGTTAGGTGTTACAAGCATGTTTAGTGATTTTTGGTAAAAAAAAAAAACTCATCCCGATGTACAAAATGGAGTCTACTCAAGCATTGAATTGTAGAAGAAGATTAAAGAGTAAAAAATATCCATTGATGAGGTAGTAAAGCTTGAATGGAGGTTTGAGTCTCCACCTCTTTCTTCTCTTCTTTTTCCTTGTCTTTTCCTGTTATTTTCTCTTTTCTGCACTTTGTTTTATGTGTGGAGGCATTCGTGATTGAATGAGAATCAAAATCCCCCGATTCTGTGTGTCTATGTTATTTTCTACATTTTGTGTGTCGTTCGAGTCAGTGACCGGATCTATAGACTCGGACCACACTTCGCTTCATTGCCTAGTTCAGGTTTGTTACCTGGGCACATCCCCGAGCCGTACTAAAAAACATACAGAAACATCACCCAGAGGTTGTCCGGGTTTGTTTACCCGGACACAAACCCGAACAAGGTCCCAAGCTTGACAGAAGCAGTTGATCCAGGATCGTACACCCGGACAGATACCCAGACCAGACCCAAATAGAGACCCAAAGGCCAAAATTGCACCACATTTATCGTTTTGCTCCCGTTTGGTCTCGTCTTGATCTCTAACTCCTTGACATGCATCCTAATATCTCGTCCAACCACTCGAACATCTCGTTTTTGCGTTTTCATTCATGCTTCAATAAACTTTTACCTAAATTGTAACTTAAATGTATAAGTTCAACTATATAGACAAAATGTTCTATAAAGTGGTGAAAATAGGTTATATATCTCATTAAACGAAGATGAATATAAACCCATAATTAAATATGTTCACCACTTATCAGTGAGCCGACTTATGCAATAAATGGAAACTTTCATAATTTCTAAAATAGATACATGTGTACACTCTGTTCTTTATATTTAAACAATTTTTTAATTATGATGTTTTTTAAGTACAATCCTAATACAACCTATTGGGGGTCAACAAAATGATAATAGAATAGCTCACCAACTCAGCTACTTTGCTTTTGACAAATATGATGTATATTTTGTATTGCCACCTCACTTTTTAAAATAATGAAAGTATTTTTTTATATAAAAAAACTTATCCTTGTATTTTCACTATCCTACTTCAGATTTTCCACCTTAGTGTGATAGCCCATTTTTTCTTCTCTTTTATCTCTATGACTTTGCCCAACTTCATACATTGATTGATTTAGCTTAAAGATGAGGCTTTGATATTACATCATATTTTATAAGAATATAATTAATTATATGATCAAATATGAATATTTAAAAGTTACCCTTTTCCATACGAAATATAATATAATTCAATAGGAAAGTTGAACTTGCAACCTATTGTCATAGATGAATGATAGCTCACTAACTCAACTATCTTTATTTTGACAACATTGAACTACTTTGGAAAATTTCATGAAATGCCACTATATTTTTGGTTAATTCATGAAATGCCACTAAAAAAATATAGTCACGAAATG
Source organism: Limonium bicolor (assembly GCA_023374045.1). NCBI lineage: Eukaryota > Viridiplantae > Streptophyta > Magnoliopsida > Caryophyllales > Plumbaginaceae > Limonium > Limonium bicolor. Next base: position 6,078,315 of record CM041777.1, read on the forward strand.
TCACTATATTTTTGTGAAAGTCCATAAAATGCCACTATGTCATTGACCAGGAACAAAAAAAGACAAAAATACCCCTACTAGTGAACAAAGTACTTTTAAAGTTCACAATATGCCCCTAAGTGTTAAAAAATTCACTAAAATTTACAAAAAAAATCCAAAATATATAGATAACTATAAAAATACTTAAAATATTATAAAAACTATAAAAATATATTAAAACATATTAAAATATCATAAAACACTGAAAAAAGTAAATATTTCTTAGATGTTTTTCAAAATTATTTAGTACCATAAATAACAATATAGAATTTAAAACACATAATTTATACTAACTTTCTACAAATTTAAACCAATATAGTACCATAATTTATACCAATTAATTACCATAATTTATACTAATTAATTACCATAATTTTTACCATACATTTTTGAATTATTTTTTTCTACCAATTTTAATTATTTATTAAAATTATTTTAATTTTCAAAAATTATTATATTCTCTTTTATAGATGACTTTATGACATAATATTTTCTCAATAACAATAAATATTATGTCATAAAGTTATCTGCTAGAATATAAATTTTAAAAAATAAAATTTCTTAATGTAAGTTAAAAAATGTAAAATAGTTTACTTTGAAGAAATAATTTAAATTGATAGAAAGTAATATTTAAAAAATGTATGGTAAAATTATGGTACTTAATTGAAATAAATTGGTAGAGAAATTGGCATAAATAATTTGTTTAGAAAACTATATTCTTTTTATGGTGCTGAATAAAATTTTAAAAATGAAAAAAAAATTTTTTATTTTATGATATTTTCATTTTTTTCAATTTTTATAATTTTTTCTAATTTTTGTTGTATTTTTAATTTTTATATATTATTTTTTAATTTTTATTATATTTTTAATTTCTTATGGATTTTTGTAAATTTTTTAACACTAAAAGTACTTTGTTAACTAGGTATTTTTATTTTTTTACATCTGGTCAATGACTATAGTAACATTTCACAGACTTTTACGAAAATATAGTGTCATTTTATGACTTTCTTTTTTTTAGTGGCATTTCATGAATTAGTAGAAAATATAATGGCATTTTATGAAATTTCTCAACTATTGTATTGAAGTACCAAATAAACTACCACCTTTATAATCATGTAAAAATTAACTTATAATAATTAGAACTTATAATATCAGCTAATTTTTAAAATTGCCTTGTGGATCCTCCATTGTCTCCACCTTGGTCATGTCTAAGTCTCACATGAGTTTTAGGTCTTACTTCACCTATCACATATTAAACATGGCCCCATTCTTTTGCATGACTGATGATCTAGCTGAAAGTTAGAAAAAGTAGAGAAGAAAAATAGTTGATATGACAATTGATATATGTGACATATAGAGACAATAAACTAGCTGATCAAATAAATCCGGTACAAAAATCCAATCAGTGTGTTAACGAAGATCAATGAGTTGGTATGTTGGAGTACTAGGCTAGTAGCTTTTCTTATAGTCACAGCCATAACGTGGCAAATGATTACGGAATATTAATCAACGCCAAACGAAACCGAAACCAAAACTCACTTTCGTTGACATACCCTGGTACTCACACCCGATTTACAAAGTTAAAACAGGTAACTATATAACTATATATCAATATGATACACAAGGCTATACTATATATCAATATGATACACAAGACAATACCTCGTGTGTTAATATCTACACTTCTATTATAACTCGAGATACTTATAGATCATATCACTGATGTTTAATTTAGTCTCAAAATTCGAGCTTCAGTAACGAAATTCAAAATAAACTCACCACTCCTATCATATTGCTTTCGACACTACCCTAACGCATGCAGATAATACACCTATACATGTATTTAATCTACTAAAGTATCTACCATATTGACAAGTGATACCTAAAATACAGAATTTCAATAATAAGTACAATTGATAAATAAATCAATCTAAACAGCTATTAATAGGTTTTATACTCAATAGTCTGAAATACACTACAAAATGGATCAGTGTGGAATATAACGAGTCATTTGATACATTAAAAAATCTATAGTAAAATACCTGAACTAATACTAGAATTAACAATAGAGCTACAACATTCTGTAACCGATGACTATGTACACTAAAAGTCTTCTCGCATTGGCCTACTTATGTATAATATTAGTATTTACAGATACCAAAATTGAAGAGTACTTATCAATACTAACTTAGATATATCATATATAAATTGAACACAATTTCTTATAGATTCTTATAGACAAGGAATCGTACCCTCAATAGCATCTATATACGAGCCTGTACATTCAAATTCTTCTCAAACTTCGCTCTCTCCCGTGTCTACTGCGCAGTTCTTCATTCTTTCTAGATCTATACGACCTTAATTGCTAAACAGGAATTTCAAATCTATAGCTAGCTAATATTGGTAACTCTCAATGTCAATAACCTTGAGCGTCAGATCAGAAACCTTGTGAAATCGATTTGGTTGTGCCCTCTTTCGTTGAAATTTTGGCACAATTTGTTTAGTTCTTTTGCAAGAACGGGCAACCCACAATAAAATACACCTGCAATCAAAGACGTTCATTTAGGCACACAAAAAAACGATGACCTCTTACGTTAACTTTCTTTTATGCAGTTATATGAAATTTAAATGAGACATACCTATCCTAGCATTGGATGCTTTGAGCTACCTTGGAGAGAACCTTCTTCCAGTTTGGCCTTGCAAAATGAGTTCGTACCTGCAAGCGTAAACACAGTGAGAGAAATCCCACCATTTCCAGACAAAATACAACACCATTCTTGCTTAATCAATACTTACCCTAGTTCCGGACACAATGTCAACACCGTTCTTTGCGTGGTTTAGTGCTTGGACCATAGTTATGAGAGCTGACCTAGCATCACCTTCCTCATAAACGCTGGTCAAGTAATTATGCATCTCTATTACACACCCGCTCCAAATATCATATCATAAAGTTAATATGCAAGTAATCCCATCTGGGTAAGCAAATGATAAGCTGTGTTTGCCAAAATTAGTAGATCTTTGTACCTTTGATCAAGATCTGCAATCTCATTCATCACTCCCTTGAACCATCAAAAGAGCCTTGTTCTTTAGTTACCCAATAGAAATACGCATTTGTCGTCCTCAGTGGTTTCCTTTGCTTTGGAGACGCTTCCTTGGCTAATGTATTTATGTTTGGTACTGGATATAAATCAGACTCCATGTCCTGAAATTTTCAGAGATTTAGCAATAACTTATTAGTCAAGAAAGCTATATTTGCAAAACATATGTAAGCTGAAGAATTAACAGAATCGGTGCTATATATTACATCTTGCTCCTCTTTCTTAACGATGTTGGTAAGCAAATCTTTAAGAATGCTGATGAAGGGTGTGGCTCCAATTCCAAGGCCAACAAGCAGAAGAACATCATATTTCGATAATCTTGTGCTGGAGCCCCATATGCCCATCAATTCGAAGCTTGGGTAAGCTGAAATAAATTCAAACAGATATTCGTATAGTAATTTTTGTTTATCAGAAATCAAATCAAGGATGTGAGATGATACAGGTAATAGGTTAGCAACCTTTTCCTTGTGGTTTCATCTGCTCTAAGAAGGCCACTCTTTCCAGAACGGGGCCTCACAGACTTCTGAGAATACCCTCTTGAGTTCTTGTGTCAATCACCTAGCTGGCGAATGTGGATGCTGAGGAAGTGTCATCTGGGGCTGAAGTAATTGAAAACGGATGCCTGGGGAAAAAAAATCACAGAGGTAAGTGTAGTAGCAGAAATATGCAGGTCATCGTTCTCCATGTAGCATGACGGGTAATAACACCAGATCGGGAGCTGATGTGAGCATGAAATTTTTGCGTGCAACTAAATTAGTGTCAATATCAGATGACAACACTGGTATTTAAGAATCAAAACAAACACAACGATCATGTGCACTGACCGATAGTAATTTAGATAACAGATATCAACAGAGAGACAGAATGATAGCTTACCATTCAAAGGGAGATACAACAGGGCACTGCACAAACATGTACTGCCCGCTCTTATAGCGAAATGAGGAGGCTTAAACATTTGCAGGGTAAGAACATTTCCCGGATAAATTGCCACCTATTATAATCCAGATTAATAAAATTATATAGGTAAGTAAGTCTTTGCCTCTGCAGTACGTTTTGACAATTAACTTGGTAATAGGATTGAAGTTAAGACCCTTGATGATTGATCTTTACGCAGTTTTGTACAGGTTTTTTGAAGATCAGATATCGAATTCGGATGATACCTTCAACAGCCTAACTGAGTATAGCCCTGACCGGAAAAGTCTAAGGATTCTCTCTCCAGCATACAGCAACACAGGGACTGCAAGATACATCATGTCTGTTGAAATATTAACGAACAGAATTAAAGGGTGCGACACATTGACACCGTATGAGATGGCATATTGCTAGAAATTAATCAGTGGTGCGGCGGTAGGAAACTTTATTACCGTCTTCTTGTACCATGGATCCACCAGATAAAGTTTTATTCCGTGGATAATGAGAGCGCAATGTAGACCACGACAAAGAGATGTGAGAGTACCAGAATGCATTGAACCCTGTTAGCCTATCAAATGGCTTGGGAAGCTTAATTACGCTTCGTCTAAACCAACTTGTTGCAAGTATAAATGCAATTCCCATTAAGATGACCATAATAAGTCCAGTCACACCTTCGTAGCCGCGAACAAGATCAGCATAACTCGGTTTGGGTGTACCGAAGTCACGGGCAAGGTAAAGATTGTAGTCCGCCGTAGATGATCTTTCGAGCCTCACAAAATCACATGTGAGATGGTTTCCAACGTGGAGAATAATACCAACCACAATGGCTCCAGCTATAGTCTGTACATGATGATTAGATATTTTTAAGAGCTCACGGAAATTGAAAGATGGCATGTAAAACACATAGCGGCAACTATAACATTTGGCCCTCGTATTAATCCTTGAATCTAACATGTGTGTGCCACAATGTGCCGTCATCTAGTCTGAAGACGTTAAAAATAATTCCATGGGATGCATTTGTCAACATGTATGTTCTACCGAGACAGCTTGTATTACTAAAACTTAGAGCTACATTATTTAACTATTAATCTGGTACTTGTCTTATTGGAATTTTATATGCTCACTCATGATCCTTGCACGCTATGTAGAAATCTACTCCATACCACTACCAGAACACCAAGACAGAGCAAGTAGACATATTCCGAGCCAAGTTTTAGTGAAGTTATCAATAATATATTGGCTAGTTCAGTTGCAGTATCGTGAATTCCAAAGTTTTCAATATAAATCATTAATTTTTCCAAGAAGGAGAATATTTAATCAACTAAAAGTGTAACCTACCCAGCTGACTTTGACTAACGTATAACAAAATCATGCAGGATGGGACCACGGATTAATTAGTTAATGATCAACCTACTACTATAACCATTTAGAAAAAAACCTACCTCTATAACCTAAATCACAGCCATATGATGATTATTTTTCTATAAAGGAAGGACAAGATGGCGTAGGAAGATTTACCTGTGAAAATTAATATTATCATCAAAGGGAAGAATATAACCCAGCCTGGTGGACCTCAGCCAAGTAATTGAGTTCCTACAAACTGGCAACAGAATCAGGGCCATGTTGAACTTCAAGGTCTCTGCTGCACCCTTTGCGGTGGTTAGACAGTAACCCATCACTTGGAAGGCACTCTTGTTCTTGTATTGGATAAATTTCCAAGTGAAGAGGCCGATCATTATCAAAATCCATAACATCAAAACCCATATTCTTCTCCAATTGTCTTGATGATGTAATACAGTTTTGTCCTCATTCTCTGTATTGGGGTTCTGTATCTTAATCCTTGCAAGTTCTGGCTCAGAGCCTGGCTTGTGTAGCTGAGGGCTTGGCTGTAGCTCAGATACGTATCCTTCTGTAGGAGGAGTGTCTCCAGTTGCCATAGCTACGGTTAATCATTTCAACACATCAAATTCAATTTCAATATACGGACGCGGCTGTGCAAGAAAAAAAAATCGCCAGAAAATTTAAACTCTAAAGCGGTTGGGGGGCAGATCAGCCTTAACTATATTCATTTGCTGTCGCCCAGAGTTCACAAATAGGAGTCGGTACCTCCCTAAATGTGAAAATCTGACTTTCCAGATTGAAAAGATTTGCTTTATTTCGTCTCTACCATTTTGTTTTTTTCTTTTATATGTAACAGCATATATTAGAAACAGCATTCACTAAAAAATTGCTCAAATAGAGGAGACTAATAGAACCTCAAAGGTGAAAAACAAGAGTAAAAAAGCAGTTCAGGTACCAAGCTTACTATCAGCATCCACAACAATGTCTAATCACTTCCCTATGTACCATGTCACTAAAATACACGGAGTCATAAGTGTCTTGTTTGTTTTTTGACACTTTTTTCCACTTCAATATTAACATATAATATAAAATAATTTTTAAAAATTAGGTTGTACAATATATAGTTTTTCACATAAGAATTCCACTATAAAACATAGATTTATAAAAATATATTATCTTACATATTAAATATTGAAGTCAAAGAACACATCCAAATAGTAAATTGAACACTTTGACCGGGACGGAGGAGTATATTTTATTTGTTAAGAAACTTATTCTACTACAATAATAAAATTTCTTAACATTTCCCTATGTGCCATGTCATATGACTTTGTGTGTGTGTGAATTAAAAAGTAGAGAGGAAGGAAGGTAGTGTACAATCCTTAGTTAAGGAACAAGAAAAGAGAAAGTGGGGTGAATCCCGTAGAACATTTTTTTCCTTACTGACTTTTTGGTGTATTCACGATGCTCTAATATATTTTCCAATTCCATAGCAGTTGTGCTCATCGAGCTTGGTTGTAACTCTTAGAACAGTAGGTAATAGTATGGTACAATCATCCGATTTAACAAACCTGACACAATGCATTCTTTTATTTTGAAAAACCAATAAACAATTGCAATGATTGACCGGCATAACCAATTAGAAATAAAATGCAGACTATTAATAAAGTTATTAAAAGAAATGAGATCCTTCAGGGTCAAAAACCGCAACATATCATGCAAGCCACAAGATGTACCGTAGAGCATAAAATAGCAATAACAGCGTCGAAAGCCAGAATCGTGCGAGCGTAAGAGACGGAAAACGACACACGGAACAGGTAAGCAGATAAAGAAAGGCAGAGAGTGGTGAGGGCCCGCGCGCACCTCAATATAGCCAAGGCCTTCTGGGTCCAATTCTTCCATAATGAGAGCTGCATATTCCTCTGCTTGTTCCTTTAATCTTGATAGTTTGTTTGCAGAAGCGCTCAGCATTATGATCTGAACAAATCCCAATAAGAGAGTTTCGCAAAGTAAATTAGGTGTTCTAATGTAAGAAAAAAAATTTGGTTTGGCCATGCCGAGTTATCACGGTCTTCAAGTAAACAGAGCCAATCATCCAGTTCCTTTGATTATAGAGTCAGGACGAGGACATGATACTCTCGCTGGAGACAAAATCAATTTACCGAACAGATACAAGCAAACTTTATGATTAATCACTATCAAATTAAATACTGAAGAACAGCGGCGGGTAGAAAGGGAATATGTGAATATAAACTTTCTTGATCAACTTGTTTGCTATGCAACCATGGAGACAAAATTTATGAACCCTCTTACTTTGACTCTGTCGCTACTTTTGACTCTGTCGCTACTTTTCATTCCTTTCGAATTTTCATTTCCATACCAAATTTGTCAGCCCATGGTTCTCTTTCTACCCCTCTTACCGACAAAGTAAATACGAGAAATAAAAACAGAATACCAGTACTAGCTACGACGCGGTGGTGCATGAATGATAAGAAGATAAATCCTTTTTCAGAAAAATAAAAAGACAAAAACACCCTCCCACCAACTACAATTTCAAAAGTGGGGTTTAATGAGGCAGACCTTCTAGATACAAATACAAGCCACTCGAGATGCCAGGTGGCTACCAAAACCTAGCACGTTCAGTTCAGTCCTTCAAATAATTGAGATGGTGAGAAAGATACTCCAAAAAGTAAACATGTCTTTACGGTTTTTGAGTATATCTTCGTGTGCAAGCAAAATAATGGCAATGGGCAAATGACAATACGAGATGTGTGTGAGACATGAGATAAGTCCACTAGCGTCCCTAAAGTCAGCACGATTGTTAAGTTAGGCGGCCCTACAGATTCTAGTCGAATTGAAAGTCTAGAAGTATTCACGCTCCACAGTCCAAACCGTTTAGATTATTCTAAACATTATCCGCCGGTAAAATGATATTTCAATTAAGGGAATTGATAATTAAGATTTAGAAATAGTTACGGTAGAACGTAAATTACTCTCCAATGTGTTGAAATTAGTACGTAAGGTAAATACATTCATAGATAACTTGTGAAAGTGCATATAAAGTAATTTACCTCTTTTTACTTCTTCTTCGGTGATGTGACCATCCAAGTTTTTATCCACCCTGCAATGATGCAAAACAAGCAGGAAGTCAGAGTTTAAGAATATTGCACGAACACCGTTTCTTATCTACTTCACCTACGAGCAAATGGACAATAGCTAGCATAGATATTAGCGGACTGCATAAGCATTACATGTCGAAGAAGATCTGCAGCCTGGAATCAAACCGATCATCAGTGATCTGACTCCAATACTCCTGAAGTTCGCCTTTACTGATTTTATCCACCTTCATTCTCCTCCTTCTGCTAAATGCATCGAACACCTCCAGAGCAAACTCTTTTGAATCTTTCATACCTGTGCAGTGGATTTATGTCAGAGCAATACATAATCACTAAGATCGGGTTTGGAGAACAATACGATGTTTTCCCTCAAAAGAAAAACAAACATCCAAATTGAGCTTTTTCCGCATTTCCAGCATCAGATCAGTTGTACTTTACAATTTTCAGGCACTGGATAGATGCATGCAGGGACAGAATCCTCGGAATTAAGAGATCATACCAATGCACTTCGCAAAATCGGTACGATGAAGATATCCGTCTTTTGAGTATTTCTCGAAATTCTCCTCCACCTCGGCCCATGATTTCACTCCGTTAGTTCGGCTGCTAATGAATTTCAATCCCCTAAGAGCCTTACGAGCGCCGGATTTCATCCGATTCAGTTGCGCCTGCTGCTTCCGCTGAGCTGAGCTCTAGCGTCATAGGCCGAATCTGCACCTCCTCCGCCGCCTCCGTTCCCCGACGTCGAGAGGGTCCTGACGGAACGGCCCTGGCGCCACGAAAACCTCCTGAACTCGTTTTTCAGCTCTTGAGAGAAATGTTTCGCCTTCGCTACAGCCTCCGATTTGAACTCCTGCGAGAACTGGCGGATCCTATTAGAAGAGCTACGCAGTAAACTCGGCGATCTCGACGTCGATGCAGGCGTCTCGGCCCCGGGAGACCTATCATCGGACTGCCATCTGAGCCTCGTTGAACGAAGGCGTCGTTGTTGTAATGACGGTAAGGCTGGTCAATGTTGAGCGCTGTCACCGGCTCGACACTCCGAGGACAATCGTATCATCGTCCTCGATGTCTAGAGTCACCTCAAGAAACTCTTCGGTTGCAGCTACTGACGCCGACGACGACGGAGGGGCGTCGGATGTGTATAACGACTCTGCGGCGTCTAACGGCAGCGCATCCGATGTCCATCGGTTCTCGTGCTTAGAGATTAATCCACTCATGATAAGAGAGAGAAGCTCAAATTGAAAAATGTGTATGAACTTTAATCGGTGAGTGGAGTTGGTGGCGGTGTTGTTGTCCTTCCTTCGTTTTCTTTTTCACTCTGACTCTCTTTTTATATCATCTCTCCGTCTTGATAGAGAAATGAGAAACGGCTCTAGCGGTAGTAGGGAGAGGAATTCAGAGTCGCGCGCCGTCACACTAATCCTCCAAAAACGCGGTAATATATGAATCTTTATTTCTCTCTGGTGTGCCCAAAGAATGATGCATAACGCGCAACTGCAACCAAGGGAGGTAAGAGATGACAGAAGGCAGAAAACCAGAAGACTTTTTTTGTTTGAGCGGATTAAAAAGATAGTGGCGACTTGGGGGACGCAGAAGGAGAAAAATTAATTTGTCGGACGAACCCCACAGAAAACCATGCGAGGGATACCGGGAGGGGACCCACAGAAAACCTGCGTTTTATATTTTCTTATCTCTAATCCTCTGCGTTTCAAGAACTTGTCGTTGAGCAAACTCCTTGCAATCCGTTCAATAATATGGTTGAGCGTTGTGGGAAAGGGCCCAGATCACCTTTTTCAGATTCTCGAAAATGCGATAACCAAAAAAAAAAAAAAATTCTCTTCGTTCTCTGCGTTAGTGGCGGTGGCGATATAGAGAGGAAGTAGGTTACCACACAGAGAGAGCTGAGGTATGTGTTATATTTGACTAAAGGTAATGTAAAAGTGTTTTTTGATTGAGTGGGGGTTTCAGTGGGAAGGTGGTGGGACCCTGAGATGGTGGAGTTGTTTGTTTTGTTGCATCTCATATATACTTACCAAGAAAAAAGGAATACCCCTTTGAATACAAGAGGTGATGAGTGTAGATGTATTATGATGTTGACGTGAGGTGTATTATTAAAATATTAGATCAGATTTTGTTAATGGTTATTATGTTTTAAATTAGAAAAATCTATAATTAATTTTGGCGGTTAAGTAAAAACTCTAACTTTGTTCCTTGCTATCCCATCCAATCCATAATCCTATATCATTGGTCAAACTGTTATTAAATTTATACTCTTTAATTTATTATTGTTTGAGGCTACTACTCAATTCATATCACTGTGATCAAGAAGGAGATTCAATGATAAATCAGTTTCAAAAATAAATATGCAATTTGCTAGTGTTTTTTTTTTTTATTGTAACCGGTAGAAAAAATGGTAAGTTGATGATTAAAGAACGACCAATCAAAATTGGTAAGTTGTAATAACATAACATTTTACAATAGTGTACTGATTGTTCAAAAAGTTGAAAAACTAGTTTTGAATTTGAACTTAACAAAATTAGTTTTGTTGTGAACAAAATTTTGAATAAATGATCCAAAAAAAATTGAACAACTAGCTTCAGTTATTTGAAAATCAACTTGATGTTTAAAGAATGACAAGGCATTCAAAAAAGTTTAGTGGTATTAACATTTTTTTATTATATAATTCTTTCTTCAACAACTATTGGTGAATTTGTGAAAAGTTCAATAATAAATGTGAACAAGTATCACCTACATGAACACAAACTTGATGATTAACAAACACAAACCAATAAAAATTGTAAGTTATATTAACATTATTTTATTATATATGATAATTTTACAAATGACACAGAAAGTTACAACTGATTTGAATTTGAAAAAAAAAGGAATAGTATGAACTAAATTTTGAACAAAGAGCCCGAACAAATTAAACAACTAGTATGGGTTTATATGACCATGAACTTGATTATTAGAGAAAGATGGAACATTTAAAAAAAGGTTATATTGTATTAACATTGTTTTATTGTATATTTTTTCTAGAACAACTAGTTTTAAAAATAATATTGAATAACTAGTATCACTTATCTATGCACAAACTTAATGATTAAGAAAACAACAAACAAAATAAAAATGGTAATAAAAATAGTGGAAAGTTCAATAATAAATGTGAGAAGTATCACCTACATGAACACAAACTTGATGATTAATGAACACAAACCCAAAAAATTGTAAGTTACATTAGCACCGATTTATTACATATGATAATATTGTACAAATGGTACAGAAAGTTGAACAACTAGTTTCAAATTTGAACAAAAAAAAGGAACGGTATGAACTAATTTTGAACAAAGAGCCCAAAAAAATTAAACAACTAGTATCGGTTTATATGACCATGAACTTGATTATTAGAGAAAGGTAAATCATTTAAAAAAGGTTTGTTTATTAACATTGTTTTATTGTATATTTTTTTCTTGAACAACTAGTTTTAAAAATAAATATTGAACAACTAATATCACTTATCTACACACAATCTAATGATTAAGAAACAACAACGAAATAAAAAAAATGGTAAGTTGTATTAACATGTTTTTATTATATAATTTCTCTTGAACAAGTAGTCTTAGAATTGAACATTAAAAAATTGAAAACATATGATTATCAGAAGATGAACTTGATAATTAAAATACGACAAACTAATAAAAAATGATAAGTTGTATTAATATCATTTAATATAATTTTCTTTGAAAAACTAGTCTCGAGTTTGAACATAAAAAATTAGGAAAATCAAACTAATATTACTTGACTTTGATGATTAAAAATCCTAAATTATTAAGATATTTTGATATTTGTCGGTCAATAACCAAACTAATTTACTTAGGTGTATTCACTTGGGCTATTTAAGAAAGGGAAAGGAAATCATTCCCTTTGTAATTGTTTGTTTATAATTTTTTGATTACTTTCCCCACTTTTCAGTTTTGAAAACACCTAAACCCGTCTCACCAATTCATCCCCCTAAAATCATGGGGAATTGAATTCCCTTACTCTCCTCTTCAATCATTTTCTTCCCCACCTAATCCAACTTCGTTATTTGAAACAATGTTTAATATACATAAATATTTTTAAAATTATATATATATATGAAATACTCCCTCCGTCCTGAATTGACCGTCCTGTTTACTTTATGACACGTTTTTCCACTTCAATATTAAGCATATAAGATAAAATAATTTTATAAAACTAAATTTTAACATATAGTATCATGTAAGGAATCATATGCAAAACTTAAATTTCAAAATTAATTTATTTTATATGTTAAAAATTGAAGTCAAACGACATGTCCAAATAGTAACAGGACGGTCAATACAGGACGGAGGGAGTATGATCTTTATTCAAGTTTCAAATTAATTGATTAAAAATAATTTATATTCTATAAATCAATTACCAGTAACATATACTTAAATAAAGATTAAAAGTGAACAATGTATTTATGAGCAATATAATAGATGTTGTACATATTAAATTAAATATTTGCAATGATTCATTAGTTCTTTTATGTTATATACTATATTTTGATTTAATATTAATAAATATAGATATTAAATACTACATATAATAATATTAAATACAAAATATTTAAATTTTAGAATTAAATTATATACCATAAAAGTTTTCAAAAACTTACTCATAAAGTACTAAAAACTAAGTATAATTGTTATTAAGTATTTCATTATCATAGTGAAAAATGTTATTACTTTATTTTATTTTAATAAACTTTGTATTATTGAAAATAGTAATAATCAAACTAAATATTATTTAAATACATGTGAACTAAAATATTCTAGTTAATACCAAAAATATATTACGAAATATAAAACAAGATATTAACATGTAAACTTATTCTTTAAATATACACATTATGTAATGTAGGTATTAGATAAATATTTATAATATATTGCAAATATTTTTGAATTCTAACATAATTCTGATATAATTAATTAATAATTTTATTTTGATTATAGAGTTTATATTTTTACATAACATATAATTAATATAATGTTTAATTATGTATTATTTAACTATTACTATGTTTATCAATTGAATGAACGTGGATGATCATTTGAGATTTGGAAACAAAAATTATTACATTATGTTAATATTGAATAAACCAGGTATAATTTTTTTTTAAAGAAAAGGGTGATTCCCTCATATTCAAAACCAAACAACACGAAGAAAACTATTATTCCGTTTCAAGTAAAAACCAAACAAACTTTTTAATTAAGGTAATCATTTTCCTTTCTCTTTCCTAATTTATTCTGTTTCCGTCATTTTGCGTGAATACACTCTTATAATATTAAGTATTAGTATGTAATATTATTAAGATATTTTGAGATATTTATGGGTAAGTTACAAAATTGATTTACTTTCTATTTAAAAAACATACTAACAAATATTGACTCGTATAAAAATGTCAGCTCAGTCGGAGCAGCACAATACAACCTGATGCACAATACAACCTCATCGAGTTGTATGGGATGCATTGCGGATCTTTTCAATATTGATACGGGTAGCTGAATAGGTAGTTGTTTTTTTTTTAAAGAAAAAAAACATTTGAGTATCAAGCCTACGATTTTTTATTGAAACATTTAGAGACTGGAGTATCAAGCCTACAATTTTTTATATTATAATCCTACAATCATTTGGTCCTGTTACAGGAGAAAAAGTAAGACATATGGCTAGTTTGATCGATTCTATGACAAACAAAAAATCATTGTCATTTTATGATTCAATCAATGCTAAATGATACTCTCTCTTTAATTAATATCTGTTGTTTTAGGATGTGATTCTTGTTCAAAAATATCTGTCATTCTAGCTTTTTGACACACCTCTTTCCACTTTTATATCCCTACTATTGAATTAGAGTTGATCAACTGGGCGGACGGGCCGGGTTCGGACCGGGCTAGACATAAATTTTCAGCCCAATCGGGCCAAGTGTTTAGTCCAAACCCGTCCAATCGGGCCAATCACCTGAACCCAACCCCCCACCTAAAAAAAGTTCACCATAAAAAAAATGCCCGGCCCGCCCAGCCCGCTTTTAACTCAAATTTTTCTATTTAGTAACATAGATTTTAAAGTATAGATACAGTATAGATTTTAAAGAGTGTGCACATCACAACAATCACAAATTTTATAAGACGAAGTATGTGGTCCATTCAGTTGAATAATTACTACTGTACTATTGTAAGTATTTTATTACTTTGTTTACATATTTACAATAACTTATACTAATGTAAGGTGTACCATGACATTCGGGCCGGGTCGGGCCATCAACTGGGTAAAATATTAGCCATAACCCGGCCCGAAAAAAATTCGGGCTATCTTTTTTGTCCAAACCCGCCTAGTTATTTTTTCTACCCATACCCATTGGTCTAAAATCGGGCGGGCCTGGCCGGGCCGGGCTGGGCGGTTGGGCTATCCTGATTATGATCGGTTCTACTATTGAATTGAATATAAAAGTAATTATTATCTAAATGGAAAAGTAAAAAGTAGGGACACATGCATCAATGTAACACCCCAACTACAAACACCATACTTAACAACATTTAGCAGCGGAATTACAATTCAACACTTAACATAATCCGTGGGTGTTACACGCCGTTAGCCACCCACGTGGCTAACAAGGCTAATACATACACAACGTACCGGTCTGATGGACAAGATTACCGAGCACTACACTTTACATTTACAAGTCCGTTACATTCTGAACACAATTACAATTACAAACCCAACTGTACCGAGTCTAATACATTCCTTTATCGACATCACACTAAAATAAATAACTACCCATACATAAACAGCTACCCCACCCCGTCCTACTCTCGAACGACAGCCAGCTCCATTGTACCTGAAAAGTATGGGGGCCCCAAAGGGGGTCAGCACCTTTGCTGGTATGGTAATCCTACAGCCCGCATGCTACCGGGCCACGCACAACTAATTGTCGAGTGAGCATGCAGTTTATTTTATTAAAGCATGCAAGACAGCAAATAACACATAACACGCTTATAAGCATACACAAACCGACCAATGGGTTACAACCAGCAATGTCAACACATCATCAATTGTTAGATTATGTACACTTTACTTAAGGAGTGTCGGATTAAATATGGGTCCGCACACCAACACACATAACATTACATAGATGTGTCGGTATCAATATAGACCCGAGCACACCAATACACATAACATTACATAGAGGCGTCGGTATTAATATAGGTCCGATCACACCAATACACATAACAATACCTAGATGTGTCGGTATTAATATAGACCCGATCACACCATACACAATTTCCCCCTAGCTCCAATAGTGATGAGATAGGTAAGCCTTGGTTAAGCTTGTGGGCGGTTGCAATCCAAGGAAGGAAAGCAACCTTAACATAACAGTAGTCCCCCTAGCCCTGAATGATAATGAGGTAGGTAAGCCTTGGTTAAGCTTGTGGGTGGTTGTAATCCAAGAAGGAAAACAACCATAACATAACAGAGTGTGAGTAAATTCAATTATAGACGTCAACTCCCAAACAACACGCGCGACCGGAACGACCGGATTCCTCACCCCCCATAATATATATGTATTAGTTAGAAGTTCCTTTATGGAACTTATCACAACATGACACCATTTGGTGTTACAACTTGGTTAATCACACACAAGGAGGTATCACACCATCCGACATATTTGAACAACAACATCGTGAGAAAACGGCATGCTACAAGGGTAACACACATCACACATAACAACATTATACAATTAACACACTGATAGCCGTGGTTAGAACGCTCCCTTGGGTTGGGACGTTTAATCCGAATACCGATCTCTTATGTGATCCTAGAGTCGATTAGCTACGGTTTAACTCATAATTGAGGTTAAACGGTATCGGAATTATTTACGCCACATTAATGAATTACTATAAACTCATTTCATGCTTTATCTTGCAAGGTGGCAAACACACAAAAAAAAAGTTGACATATAAGCCGGTGTAACCCGGTAGGATACAAGTTGCAAGAAAACCATACCTTACACCATGGGTTACTCTACCGTGTCCCCGAGGATTTACTCTTAACGCGTCACTCCACGCTCCTCAGGTAGTTTTCCGAGCAACTGGTATTATTATTCAATCATTTTTATCAACATCATGGTTATACGGTAATAATTATTATTACTCCCGTACTTATCCCGTTGTCCCGTTAATTTTAGTTTTACTCTAGTGTGCTTAACTTTCTTCTTACCTTCCTTACTTTAGCATTAATGCCTTACTCATGCACATATATATATATATCTAATTAAATTTTAATTTTTTTTATAAAGGCCGACCGACCTTACCCAAGGTCGGTCCATTCCAGTGACATCCGGGTTTGAAATTTACACTACGACCGACCTTGCTAAGTCCGGTCCCAAGGTCGGTCCATTCCAGAACACATTCCCGTCTGAAAATTCTACCCCGACCGACCTTGCAAGTCCGGTCCACAAGGTCGGTCCATTCCAGAACATTTTTCCCTTTGTTAGTTTAGACCTGACCGACCTTGCAAGTCCGGTCCCCAAGGTCGGTCCATTCCAGTGAGTTTTTCTGGCGGGGTAAACTGGGCTCGACCGACCTTGCAGGTCCGGTCCCCAAGGTCGGTCTGCTCCAGACCTTTGTTCAAAAATGCACATTTGACTCCAAACTTCTCCCTACATATCCTAGTATGTCCTAACCTCATTTGGGCACTTCAACCACACCTTAGGACATCCACTAAACCCCCTTAAATCACTCACCAAGAACCTCCTTAATCATTACCCAAATTCTTGTTCAAATCCACAAAAATCAATTCCAACATTTTGCACTTTGCCCACTAGTGCATTTCTAACTTCTCCTTGCTAGTTTCTACCTCTTACCAATCTCTCCAAAACCATCAACGACCATTATAAATCATTCCTATATAATTCACTTCTAAAACCCACATTCACCCCTTGTTTCACAAGTTACAACCACCAACTCTTTTTCTTGAAATTCCAAGTTACCAAGCATCATTATGCTACAAATTTGCACTCTCTTATCTCCATTCACCATGTACCATGGTAAGGCTATTAAACCACTCTACTCAACACTACAAACACCTAAGTCCTCCCATTCACCAAGCCATCATCAAACACTCATTTCCTACCAAAATTTCGCCATAACTCCCCTTAAACGTAACACATCCATTCTCACCAATTCTCATCCTTTTCATTCCTAATCTAACCACACCCTTACGAGGGTCCTACCAGCACATTATAAATCCTTAAAGTCCATCAACAACAACATAACTCCAAAATCTTAATAAACCACAATATAAACACAAACTCAACTCATTCGGCTCGAAGGCCCTCAATTCAAACCATTAATTCACACAAATCCCTCAAATCAACTAACACATTATTTTCCATATTTTGGGTTCAATATTCAATTTAACCCATCCTAAATTCTTAAACAACCAAGATAGTTATTAAGGTAGTTTTCTTACCTTAAATTCACAAGTCTCTCCTTAATTCTCCTCTTGCTCCTCCTCTTCCCAATTCGGTCAAATAGGTGATGGAGTTACCGAACTCCATCCCAACATCCAAATCACACAAAAGGCACACAATTATTCTAACCCTTAAGATAACACAATTTCAATGCAAGTTTAGAACACCATAGTTAGGGTTTACCTTTTTGGAGCTTTTTAAGAGGGGTTCTCACCCTTGAATCAAGAAGGGGGTTATTCCACCATTGGAGGGTTGCAATGAAGCTCCAAAACAAGAAGAAACGAGGCATGAGAATGGGCAAAAATCGGCCAAGGCATGAGAATGGGAAAAATGAGTTTTTCTCTTGAAACTTTTTACCTTGTTTGAAAGAGGAGACTCCAAGCTACAAGATGATGTGCTTTCCTCTTCAAATGGGGAAAACCCATGGAGGTCAACTTCATCCTTTTGGAATTTTAAAAAGAGATAAGTGTAGAGGAGGATGAGAGGAAGAAGAATATATGATTTTTTTGTGATTAGAGCTTGTATGAAGCTAGAGTATGGAGAGAAAGAGGGAGTAGCCATTGGAGGAGCTCAAAACCGTTCAAACCAGAGAGAAGGGAGGAAAATCGGTGAGAAGAAGAGAGGAATAGAGGAAAGAGAGGGTGAAAAAAATAAAGGAGGAGAGAGAGGGAAAAGGGGTACTTGTACCCATTTTGCTTTTTGGCTCTTTTGACTTAATTAATTAGCTAACTAGTCAAGAGTGTGAGAGGGCTGTCTACATTAATAAACCGACCCACTAATGTATACACACTGGAGCGTTTTTCGTCTTTTACAGAAAACGCTCGTTTATTTACCCGATTTAGCACTATTCACTAACCGGGACCGTTTTCCGAATTTTCTCGTTTCTTTTAGTTTAATGGTTATTAATCTCCCATTTACGTTTATTTATAGTTATATAATCAACTATAATTTTTACGGGGTCGTTTGACTATTTAAAGTCGCGTTTTCAGGTTTTCCTCGAAAACGCACTTTAAGACTCCGTTAGCGTTTTAACGCATTATTTAGATCCGTTTTCTTCGGGGATTTTTCCCACATTTTCCAAGTGTGAAATTAGGGTATAAAATATATTTATAATCCTAGTGAAGGTTTTATACCTCCTAAAATAATTAAATACATGTTTTCACGTTTTGTGACTTTTACGCATTTTCTTTTTCGTTTTGGTTTCTATTTCTTCACCAATGATCTTAAGGACTTAATTAGCCCTAGAAAATCATAATTACATAATTAGTTAACATATTAAGGTTTTGGGTATTTCAATCTACCCCCCTTAAAAGAACTTTGTCCCCAAAGTTCATAACTTCCATGTATCTTTTAATTGGAATACCGGGTTTACTTACAAGATACAACTTCCATACTAAAACACTCTTTTACATAACACCCTCGGAATTAACAATCCGGGTAACATATCCACATCCATACATAACCTACTTACATATAACCTCGGACTCCACGGTCCGGGTAACATAACAACATCCACACATGACATACTTACATAATAACCTCGGACTCAACGGTCCGGGTATCATAACAACATTTGTACTTACATAACAACCCTCAGACTCTTAGGTCTGGGTCATATCACAACATTCAGACTCATAGGTCGAGATAATATTTATTACACATATCACACAACATGTCTTAGCATGCATCACAATCAAAAGTACCTTTTCCATCTCTTCATGGGCTCAGTCCTAAGACTACAGGATGTTACAGTCCTCGAGTCCCATGTCGAGTACATATACACTGTGATCCCGCAGAACCCGGTCGCGATGGACACCTTCTGGTCCCCGTTCCTTTGGGAGATCAAAACAATCACATATATTTTTAAAATATACTTCTCATGTCACTGGTCCGAAGACAAAGGCTCATACGTCCTCAGCTCGTGAGCAAGTAATACAAAAATATTCCTTATGGGGTTAAGTAGACAAATCCTTTATTGGAAGGATACTAATTGAAAATCCTCTATGAGGTCAAGTAAAAGAAATCCTTCCTTTGAAAATACCATTTAATAATTTTGGGAATATTTATTGAAGTCTTGAAAGTACTAATTGAAGGTTTGAAAACACTGGCTTAAAATTCTTTTGAAAACGCAATACAACTCCAAGTCCAATTTATGCTAACTGCATTTTACTCTTAACGTAATTATTTGTAATCACTTATAGGGATTTTCAAGAGTTATCCAACCCTGATGTGATCAGCATCAGTGTTGAACTATCTTTCCACCCCAATTTTGTTCGGCTTCCCTTGAACTCATGATAATCAAGTTTCACCTCCCACTTCATTTTCAAACAGCAACTAATTCAAGCATGTACCATTTTCTATCTTTTAATCCATCTAGTCATAATCATTACATCTCCAAGGGTGGAACTCTGTCCATCGATCATCTTCCAGATCCATCTTAAATCAAATTACCTAGGGAATTCAATTCTCATTAGGTTCTATGTTGGTGTCATACCTCTTCATAAATCACAATACTGTATATATAAATACTTTTATCAAAATACAATACACGGTTTCACATTTAGTATTATATGAACATACATAGTCGGGGTTTTAGTTCCCCGGGAGTTTCTTACTCCCTTACGCTTGTACTCTCTCACATAACAGTTAACAAGGTATATACATTTATCACAATGGTATTCGCATCTTCTGTGCGCAATTACCACAATTAAATTATGAATGAATGCGCATGTTCATATTACATACACACACTAATCATCAAAACATTATTTTGTGCTATGAACAACATAGTTCACGTACACTTGTACGTTAAAACACATTAAGCGTTTTAGGCTCTACCCCCCTTAAAAGGGATTACGCCCACGTAATCAATCACTGAACATTGGTTTAAAATGTTCTGCCGCCGTGAAGTGTCTTAACTTCCACGCGGTCTGTTATACAATGCGTTCTGGTTAGAGGATCTTAACCATATTGGCGGTTTAGTCCCTAAACCAAGAATTCTCATTGGAGTTTATTTAACTCATCACCGGTTTTGATTCTGGCCTGTGAGGCTTCTTGTCGTTAATAACCAGCCATTATTCATATTCACAATGTATCTGAAGCATGGATTCACTGGCCTCTGTTGTGCAACTGTGACAACTTATAGCTTAGTTTGCCCCATCCGTTATTCTTACTGTATTGTACATCTCCTATTTATCACCTTCATCTTGGTAATAATGGTTTCTCAACCGACGCGTGATATCTCTTACCGTGAGTGAATTTGGTGAGTTATAAACTTTCTATCCACTTCTATGATAGTTTACTGTGTATACCCCTATGTATTTCATGATGATTAACTTGCTTTCTTCCGACTTACTGTCGGTTGAGGTCGAACTACTACCTAATATGTAGTGCTCCATCGGTTATTTCCAACACTTGAGGTATATTCCATACCGATGTTTAGTATTCCATGTTACTGCAGTCACTTATTGCTAATCCTGCCTCCACGGTTGGTTCTGTACCAGTACTCTTTCATTGGTACGACCTTGCATTTCCTATGCCTCGGTCTTATAACGTTATAAGTTTTTTGTTGTTCTACCACAATTAACATCTTCCCAACTTCCTAACTATCTCACTCGATCATTACTGCGCAAGTGCAATACCAAAACACTCAGTGATACAGAGTGCAGAGGCGTAAACTCTTGGCAGTAAATCTCTTATGCGATTGTAATAGGAATTCACACTGTGTTTCACTGAGATCCTTATCACATAGCACTGGCTACTGGCTTACTGCCTGGTTTACTTGCTATCACTTACCGTTGTATTTCCACTAAGTTTAACTCATAACTGTGCTTAGTGACCATATTATCGTTTAACAATACTTATACAACGGTCGCTTATTGCGCACCATATTCTTACTTCTTGCACAACACTAACTTATATGGCATCCACTGTCATATTAGCTTCCGCACATGTACTTCCATCATTCGTATCATGGTTCGCCATTCACTTGGATGACTACTGGATACACTATTTTTCTAGTCTTTGTGCTCCTTAAGCGTTGTTCACTTTACATTTAGCATCACACACCTATGGTGGTTGCTATTAGACTTATTACTCTTCCGGTCTCCACAACTGGTACAACCACTTCTTTTCATATTATTCTTATTCAAATCATTCTTGGTAACAACAACATGGTCAATCCTTAACATATTTCTTGAACTTGGTTCACATAACTACCGCTCCTGCGGTTTCACAATACCGAGAGGTATCCCCACTCTTAATGCAGTGGTTCGTTCTCCGCTCTATTCACTTGTATAACATAAACTTTCACAATCAATTAAACTTGCACAACACATTTGGTCTGTGGCTTAAATGCTTTATTGCCTTGAGCTCTGCTCATTATAGGCTGTTCACAGAAGTTTTACTTCTCCGTACACCATCACATGGTTTGGAGGTTGTATTGGCTCCCATGACAGGTTGTTGCATCACACTTCCTTATATGGGATGCCCCTTAAGAATGTTCGTTTACCTCCTGACAACTTATGTTTAAGCCGGGTATTAGTTTCAACTCTTGTGTTTCTATCGCAATATTCGATCAACTTCAGTTGACCCAAACACCCTTCAAGGATAGCTCCTGGGTGTTACTAGGTTATGCCATTACATCTGGCTTGTATATGTTTAGTTTACTACATTGCCTTGCGTTCTTTACTGGTTTACTATCCTCTTCTGTGAATATCTATATTCCCTGGTAGTCTAGGTGATCATTCCGGGAGTTTCATCCCGTTCATTGCACATTAACGTGTCCATATTAGGCGTTGGCCTTTCTATATATAGGTTGGGTCACCGTTCCAGCTATCATGTTTATCCCTCGGGATTCTTAAGACATATGCGATGTCTTTACATAACAGTCAGTGCGCTTCACACTTCCTGACTCTTAAACATCTCCCTGAAATGGATTCACTAATCCTTTTAGTCTCGTTAACTTAACTGGGTTCCTGTACTTCAACCATTCTTGGCAATTCGTTGCTCTTGTTAAACCTTTACTGCTGACCGTAGTATGGAGTCGACTACTTCTCGTGTTCCTGACTCCACTTGTATACATATGTGGGGTACCCTACTGATACATTACTACTTGCCCGACTAACCTATAAGTAGGTCTGTCAGGCCCACAAGCTCCTATCGGAGTGCAGTCGTCCCACATTTCATTTAACACTCGTAGTGTCCGTCACACGCCTAGGTGAAGTATTCTGTTGTCAACTCCCTCATATCGTCCTATGATAATATGCATTCCGTGCCTCCCGAACTTAATCAAGGGAATTCATCCCCTGTTGTATTTAGTATGAACTCAATCCATTCCCTTGGGTTATCCGATTCCCATCTGCGTATAACTGCATATAACTTACCTACTACGTGGCGCTAAGGCCGGTGTAGGTCCTATGGTTTTGATTTTTAAAAGAAATACGAAGTTGTGAGGAAAATTTGGGTTTTAAAGAAGGCTTGAATTAAACATGAGTTTGGAAGGAAATTTGGTTTTGAAAAAAAGGTTTGAAACAAGTCTGAGCTTAGAAGAAAAAATTAGGTTTAAAAGAATTTCTTCACGATATTTATAATGTCTCCATGCCTTGACCAAGTCTAGCTTCTTGCTGACTGGTACATCTTTACATACAATGGTTAGGCCGCTAAGCCCTTCCAGGTTTCACTCTTCAAATTCTTGGATTCTTGATTCTACAATCACTTCCTTCCACAATACGGTACCTTACTAGGTACTTTATAGTTATTAAAACTTTCCTGAATAGCCCCGTTATAGCAGCACTTGCAATAGCAAGTGCGCCATGCTGGCTGGCTATCGTTCAACATGTGCTGGCTGCGATACTACTTGTATCACTACCGTATTCGGTAGCCTTGTTGGCTCCTCCTTTGACCTTACAGTTTTGATAATAGAACATTCAAGTGACTCTCAATGGTCTTGACATGGTAGCCGTTAACTAGGGTGACTCTCCATTCACTTAACTTTGTGTTCTTCCTTAATGTTTGTCCCCACGCATTTGCCGTGGTTACCGAGACTTGGTTTTCTTGTTCAGGTACTACTTCGTAGCCCCATTGAAATATGTTTCCCTAATACTCCCACAGTTGTCTAAACTATGATAATCGAGTATTACAGCCTCTTGGGCGTTGTAGGTTCGGAATCTTCCGTCCTTGACTTGTTCCTTAGTCGGTTACTATACCATTGTCGGTATTATTTAACATTTGTGTTCCCGTAGACATGTGTCTCAGGTTTGTTGCTTATTCTTTAAATATACACATTATGTAATGTAGGTATTAGATAAATATTTATAATATATTGCAAATATTTTTGAATTCTAACATAATTCTGATATAATTAATTAATAATTTTTATTTTGATTATAGAGTTTATATTTTTACATAACATATAATTAATATAATGTTTAATTATGTATTATTTAACTATTACTATGTTTATCAAGTGAATGAACGTGGATGATCATTTGAGATTTGGAAACAAAAATATTACATTATGTTAATATTGAATAAACCAGGTATAATTTTTTTTAAAGAAAAGGGTGATTCCCTCATATTCAAAACCAAACAACACGAAGAAAATACTATTCCGTTTCCAAGTTAAAACCAAACAAACTTTTTAATCAAGGTAATCATTTTCCTTTCTCTTTCCTAATTTTTATTCTGTTTCCGTCATTTTGCGTGAATACACTCTTATAATATTAAGTATTAGTATGTAATATTATTAAGATATTTTGAGATATTTATGGTAAGTTACAAAATTAATTTACTTTCTATTTAAAAAAATACTAACACATATTGACTCGTATAAAAATGTCAGCTCAGTCGGAGCAGCACAATACAACCTGATGCACAATACAACCTCATTGAGTTGTATGGGATGCATTGCGGATCTTTTCAATATTGATACGGGTAGCTGAATAGGTAGTTGTTTTTTTTTAAAGAAAAAAACATTTGGAGTATCAAGCCTACGATTTTTATTGAAAACATTTGGAGACTGGAGTATCAAGCCAACAATTTTTTTTATATATATTATCCTACAATCATTTGGTCCTGTTACAGGAAAAAAGGTAAGACATATGGCTAGTTTGATCGATTTTCTATGACAAACAAAAAAACATTGTCATTTTATGATTCAATCAATGCTAAATGATATTCCCTCTTTAATTAATATCTGTCGTTTTAGGATGTGATTCTTGTTCAAAAATATCTGTCATTCTAGCTTTTTGACACACCTCTTTCCACTTTTATCCCTACTATTGAATATAAAAGTAATTATTATCTAAATGGAAAAGTAAAAAGTAGGGACACATGCATCATTGTAACACCCCAACTACAAACACCATACTTAACATCATTTTGCAGCGGAATTACAATTCAACACTTAACTTAATCCGTGGGTGTTACACGTCGTTAGCCACCCACGTGGCTAACAAGGCTAATACATACACAACGTACCGGTCTGATGGACAAGATTACCGAGCACTACACTTTACATTTACAAGTCCGTTACATTCTGAACACAATTACAATTACAAACCCAACTGTACCGAGTCAAATACATTCCTTTATCGACATCACACTAAAATAAATAACTACCCATACATAAACAGCTACCCCGTCCTACTCTCGAACGGCAGCCAGCTCCATTGTACCTGAAAAGTATGGGGCCCCCAAAGGGGGTCAGCACCTTTGCTGGTATGGTAATCCTGCAGCCCGCATGCTACCGGGCCACGCACAACTAATTGTCGAGTGAGCATGCAGTTTATTTTATTAAAGCATGCA
The DNA here is from genome assembly GCA_023374045.1 of Limonium bicolor. NCBI lineage: Eukaryota > Viridiplantae > Streptophyta > Magnoliopsida > Caryophyllales > Plumbaginaceae > Limonium > Limonium bicolor. The sequence continues at coordinate 6,104,162 of CM041777.1, forward strand.
AGACAGCAAATAACACATAACACGCTTATAAGCATACACAACCGACCAATGGGTTACAACCAGCAAAGTCAACACATCATCACATGTTAGATTATGTACACTTTACTTAAGGAGTGTCGGATTAAATATGGGTCCGCACACCAACGCACATAACATTACATAGATGTGTCGGTATCAATATAGACCCGAGCACACCAATACACATAACATTACATAGAGGTGTCGGTATTAATATAGGTCCGATCACACCAATACACATAACAATACCTAGATGTGTCGGTATTAATATAGACCCGATCACACCATACCCAATTTCCCCTAGCTCCAATAGTGATGAGATAGGTAAGCCTTGGTTAAGCTTGTGGGCGGTTTGCAATCGAAGGAAGGAAAGCAACCTTAACATAACAGTAGTCCCCCTAGCCCCGAATGATAATGAGGTAGGTAAGCCTTGGTTAAGCTTGTGGGTGGTTGTATCCAAGAAGGAAAAACAACCATAACATAACAGAGTGTGAGTTAATTCAATTATAGACGTCAACTCCCAAACAACACGCGCGACCGGAACGACCGGATTCCTCACCCCCCATAATATATATGTATTAGTTAGAAGTTCCTTTATGGAACTTATCACAACATGGCACCATTTGGTGTTACAATTTGGTTAATCACACACACGGAGGTATCATACCATCCGACATATTTGAACAAAACATCGTGAGAAAACGGCATGCTACAAGGGTAACACACATCACACATAAATACCCGAACTTAAATATGGTGATTAGATTATCTTAATATGGTATTTAAGGGCCTAATAGTGCCTAAGTAATTTTTGGTAAAGAAAATAAATCCAAAGAAAGGAGAAAAACGCTTAGAAGCGGAAAACGCTAGAATGAGCGTTTAATTACCATAAGAGGTACGAGACTCGGTTATAGTATCGTAAGGTTTCCTAAGGCTTAATTATGCCTAATTAGTATACGGAATGATTCCCGAAGAAACCGGATCCAAATAAGGTATTAAAACGCTAAAAGAGCTTAAGCGCACGTTTTTCGAGGAAACCCGAAAACGTGATTTTAAGTGGTCAAACGAACCCGTAAAAATTATAAATCATTAAATAACTATTATTAAGCATTAACGGAAGCTTAATAGCCAATAAAAATAAAGAAACGAGAAAATTCCGGAAAACGGACCCGGTTAGTGAATAGTATCACAACCGGTAAATAACGAGCGTTTTCTGTAAAAGACGAGAAACTGCTCCAGCTTAACAGCGTAGGTAGGGCCGATTTTTATGGGGTATGAATACCCTCTCTCACACTCAATTAAATACTACTCTACTCTCCACTCACACACACTAGAAGACAAGAAAAACTAAAAGCAAAAAGTAAAAAGTACATTCCTTCCCTCTCCCTCTTATTCTCTTATTTCTCTACTCTCTCTCCAATTCCTTTCCCTCTCTCACGATGGATCCCCCTCTCTGCAGACCACCCTTCTTCTTCCTTTGTAAGCCAACGATTTTGAAGCTCTCAAAATAGCTGCTCCAATGGCTTCTCACTTTCTTCCTCAAGCTCTAGCTCCATTTGAGCTCCAAATGTAAAATAAAATACATATTTGAACTCCTTTCTTCAAGCTCTACATTCCTATCTTTTCAAAATCCGAAAATGAGCAACTTCATCTCCATGGGTTTGAGCATTTGAAGAATAAAGGACACCATTTCGAAGCATGGAGTCTCCTCTTCCTCCTAAGGTAAAAAGTTTCAAGAAAAATCCATTTTTCCTTCATTCTCCATAGTAGCCGATTTGGGCCCCGTCTTGTAATGCCTTGTTTCTTCTTTGTTTGAGCTTGGTTCAACTCTCCAATGGTGGAGGAACTCTCCTTTGTATTCAAGGCTTAAAAACCTCTCTGAAAAGCTCCAAGGTAAAAACCCCTAACTAATGGTGATTTAAACCCTTCATTGAATTAGTGGTGTTATAAGAGGTTAGAAGTTTAATTATGTTCTCTTTATGTAATTTGGGTGTTGGGATGGAGTTGGTAACTCCATCCCCCACAAAATCGGTTTGAACAAGAAAGAGAGGAAGGAAGAAGAAATGGAAAAGAAAGAATGAAGTATAAGCTCAAGGTAAGAGCTCTTTCCTAATGTAAACTCTGTTGCATTAGAGTAATGGGAATGGGTAAAATATTTAAAGAACCCAAAACCTTGTACTAGTATTGAGAATTGTGAATTTGAGTATTTGAGAGCAAGTATATGAATTGAAGGCTTTGGAGCCAAGTGTAATGAGTATGTGTATTGGTATTGTTTTGATGGGTATTGATGTATTAAGTTTGCCTTGTATGTGTGCTGGTAGAACCCTTGTGGTTTTGGCTAGAATAGGATGGATTTGATGAAAAGAGATATGTGTGGATAAGTAAGAGAAGTAGGTAGACTATGGCGAAATTTTGGTAAGAATATAAGCATTTTTGAATGACTTGGTGAATGGGAGAACCAAGGTATGTATTGGGATTAGTAGAGATGTTTAGTAGCTATGGAATGGTAATTGTAGCATGAGAAGTAAGAGGTGTAAAAATCTGTAGCAAAGTGTATAAGGATACATTGGAGGAGTTTAGGAGAGTTTTAATGTGCAGAATTTTATAAGATGAGTGTTGGAACTTGGGTAAAGGTAGTGCAATGACTTGGAAATGAATTAGTATGGTAAGGTGAGGTATTTAGAATGCTAGGATGGCATTGGTTGAGGAAGTATTGGATGGGAGAATTGAATTTTAAAATCTGTAGCATAAGAGTAACAACAAAACTGTTACATGTGTTGAAGAGGAAGTAAGGAAATTGTGTAAGTTGATTTAGGATTGAGAAATGAATTTCATTGATGAACTAAGGTGAATTAGAGGATTTAATTAGTGTTTAAACATGTAGGAAACATGTGGAATGATTAGGAAAAGGTTGGGTGAGAATTGAGGTGAATTTGGAATTCAAAGTAGATAATTAAAAGGGGTTCTGCAGCCGACCCACCCAGGCGACCTACCCTAGCCTGGGTCGGTCGGACTAAATTCTATACCCGGGTGCTCTCTGCAGCCGACCCACCCAGGCGACCTACCCAGAGTGGGTCGGTCGGCCTTTATATAAAAAAATTAAATTAAATTAAATTAAAATTAAATTATATAGATACATACATGCATGTATATAAATATATATATATATACTTATACCCATATATACATATATATATACATACTCACATATTATGTGTATAAGTAAGACATTAGTGCTAGAATAATGAAGGAAAGAAAGTTAAGCACACAAGAGAAAAACTAAGAATAACGGGACAACGGGGTAAGTACGGGAGTAGTAATTACTTGCGTATGTATGAACATAGTATTAATAACAATGTTGGAAAACATTATCAGTGGAACAAGTGTGAACCGAGGAACAAGGGGACACACGGTAAAGCTAACCCCGGTAAAGGTATGATTTTCTCATGCCCCGTATGCTAACCGAGTTACGTTGATTTGTGTGCTGTATGCCGGCTAATCAAGATTAAGCATGAAAACGGTTTACTGCCTTTCATTGTATGTCTTGTTGTATGTTGCATGAGCTAACCTTCTTGAATTGATTGTGTGGCCTTTACTTGGTGCGTAGATCGACTCATAAATGAGTCTTGTTTGTAGTGACTCGTAGTAAGAGTCTTATTGCGAACTAATGGAACAATAGCAACGCACTAAGCTATCGAAACGATAAACGAAAACGTAACCCAATGAACTCACTAGAAGTGAGAGAGTGCACTGAGTAATAACCTCCCGATAACGGTAGAGAATCGAAGCGAACAATCCACAAACGATAAGTAGTGGAAGAATATAGTAACCCCTATTAAAGGAATTAATCTTGGTGCAAAACATGAACCATGAGAGTAGTAAAAATAATGAGGGATCTCCAAACCCCCTTAGTAACTAGTCGACCCATTATGAGAGGTCCCGACTGATGTAAGTATGTCCCGAATATGAGAGTATCCGATATGTCGGGGAAACCCTTAAACCTGAGGATACTAGACGGTAGTAACCCTAAGCCAGTGGAGGTTATCGAGAGAGATACTTCTAGGCTAATCCGTGAGATTGTATTATACTCTGAGAGAAGAGTGTTGGGAATATGAGTAGTCCGTATACGAACACATTGAGTATTTGAGGAGCTAAGCGTATAGCCCTCGTATTGTAGGTCCGGTGGCGAGTCTTCTGTATGACTCCGCCCGGCGGCCAAAGTAAATGAGTATTGAGTATTGCGTACGTATGAGTAAAGTAAGGGTATGAGTACGAAGCGAGTATGAGTATGTAATGAGTACCGTATTGAGTATGTATGAGTAAGTATTGAGTAACGAGTACGTATGAGTAAGTAGGAGTATTGAGTAATGAGTGTGCACAAGTTGTAGTACGGTTACGGAGTAAGGAACGTGTACGAGTAAGGTATCGAACATGGAGTGTTGAGTATGTAAGAGTAAGGAGTAGGTATGAGTAGAGTAGAGCGAATATCGAATTTAGTACGAAGAGTAATGAATGAATAACAAATACGAATGGTTGACTATCGAATTGTCTTCCTTAGTAAGTATTGAATTTGTATGTGTACGTAAGTATTGTTGTTTGTATTGTTGTAGCATGAGTATGTATGTATGCATGTAAATGAACTCCATGTATATTCGACCCAAAGTAGTCGATGTACCGCGGTTAGCACGCGGTATATGCGAAAGTCATATTCAGCGTAAGCTGACCCCCTCGGGGGACCGTTTTTAGTATGCAGGTACTCGAAGCTGGCCACCGTTCGAGAGAGTAGGACAGGGACTGCTATGTAAGCACGGGTAGCTGTATAAAGGGGATTGTATTGTAATGTATTGTGGAATTGGAAGTCCAAACTGTAACGGTGAATTAAGGATTGTAGTATACTCGGTATAGTATGGTATTGAAGTGTATTTGAATTATGGATTGGTATGCAAAGGAAAGTATTGTATTGGTGTAGAGCACTCGGTATGTTCATATTCATCAGACCGATAGTATGTTGTATTGTAACTCGCCTTTTAGTCACGTGGGTGACTAACGGCATTGTACACCCGCCGTTGAGTAAGTAGTATCCGCTGCGAAGGTAAGTATTTGTACAGTAATGACGGTAATAGCGGTAGGGGGTACAAAAAGTGGTTATCAGAGCGAAGTATCGCTCTGATGGATGAAATACCGAGTTTGGAATTAGAGTCTTAGGGCTAAGGGTTGAGTGTTAGCGTGTGAGGTACGCTAGTTAGGAACTTCCGTGTGAATCGGAAACCTACAACAACCATACCCCGCCCTCCGCAGCCCACGGTATTGAGTATGGAGAATAACGCCAAAGAGGAGATGGAAAGACCTCTCACACTCGGTAAAACCCGATCTGGCAGTTGCAAGTAAAACCTTATTAGAAGAAGAACCTGTCTTACGGTAGAGTCCAAGAACTGGAAGTCCCGAAGACGGTTCCCGTTAAATGACAAGGACCGTACTTAATGGCGGAGAAATGAAGATCCTAAACACAAGGGTAACGGAATTTATGGCACCATGGGGGCGACATGCTTCGCAGTCGCGAGAACCATGAGTAGCCAACAAGAAGAGAAGCACAATCGCGTAATGCAACAAGGTGGATAGAGTAATGAGCCCGAGACCAAAGAGTCTACGGACTGTAGCCTTTGATATACCAACAACGGTATACAAACCGACTAAGGAACTAGTCGAGGTTGGAGTAGTAATACCAAACCTACACGCCAAGAGGCTGGAATAAACGAGCAACATAGTTCAGGTGACAATGGAAGTATTCATACACAGACACCTATAGGACCACAACGTGGTTCCTAAGGACCAAGTCAAGTCTCGTTAACCACAGTGAAGGTGTAAGACAACAGGATTGACGACGACCATGTCAAGAACACTGAGGAACGGCTCAGGAGATTGATCACCAAGATCAAAAGATCAAAGGAAAAGCTAATCAAACCACTAAAGGAGGATGGAAACGATACCGTAACCGGTATACGTTAACCGAAAAACAACCTACCCGCGCACTTGCCTAGGGCAAGTGCAGCAACTACAGGACGGTTGGAATACTGTTACCAACCCGCAAATACTTATTACAGTACCGCTACGAATGAGCAAATATAGGACTACCAATCCTAAGGATTTTAATAATGAAACCTTTGAAAGGCCTAACGGCCTGACCGTTGTATTAGGAGTATACCAGTCAGCGAGAAGCGGGACTTGGTCAGGACCTTAGACATGGCAACGCCATGAAGAATTACTTTCACACCGAACCGTTATTTCAACCAAACCGACGGAATATCGGTGAGTATCATAGAATGATACAAGAAGAGTTGACAATAGAATACTTCACCTAGGCGTGTGACGAACACTACGAGTGTACCCAAATGCGGGATGTGGGACAACCGCACTCCGAAGGAGCTTGCGGGCCTGACAGATAGTTAGGTAAGTGGTAACGTGCCAAGACGGTACCCCACGTATGTACACATGTAGTGTACGAAACACGGGAAGTAGTCGACTCTGTTCTACGGACCATAAGTAGATTTAAAACAGAACAACTGGTTACCTCAACCGAACAAAGGAACTCAGATAAGCTACAAGCTAAGGAGTCAAAACTCACTTCAGGAGACCATTAAGAGTTGAAAGTGCAAGAAGCACTAACAACGGGATAAGACATTGGATATGTCTCGAATATATCTAAGTAAAGTAGGATAACTGGAAGGAATACCCAGTCTAAGCACAGTAAGGCAAATGCCCAACATTAACACATCAGTGTTCAATGAACGGTATAGAATCCCAGAACAACTACCACAAACACACAGGGTGATGTTATAAGGCACCGAAGGATACCATTCACCACCAGGGGAAATATCCAAACCGTTAAAAGCATAAGAAGAAACACCAATGGTCTACCTTAAGAACGGGAGACTTTATAAACCTTAACGGGATAACTCAGATCCAGACCGCAAGGTGAGATAACAAACTGGATATACTCATAAAGGTCAGCCAGATCTACCGTATAATCAGTAATACCCAGAGCAATCCATAAAGGGTATCAAGTCAACACAGTTGAACGAAACGTCGTGACAAGAACACCAATTGGAATGAACACTCGTTAGAACACCGAAGGGATCCCACTTGGCAGGGGACACCCTAAATTAATAAATGGTACCATCAATACTAAGGTACTCAAAGGGCATCCAACGGACGGAAGCGTGATGCAATAATCTGGAGCCCAGTATCACCTCCAACCCAGTGATGGCATATGGAGAAGTAACCACTTGGGAATAGCCTAAATGAGCAGAGCTCTAGGCAATACGACTAGTATGCCATGAAACTATTACATAGACAAACCAACGGTTGCAAAACCCATTGTAAACCACATGGGAAGTGGTAAGGACGACACCAATAAAAGGCTAATAACTGATGAGCAAGGATACCCTTCATAAATGTGAGACCGCGAGAGTGGTGAACACATGGATCCCAAGAATGGGATACCATCAATAAATGTCTAAAATACATCCTTTCAGAACTACTAACGTAGTGAAGCTTGAGCATACAAATAACGGCCAAGCAATGTAGGATAAGCATCAACAGCAATTGTTGACAACCAAGGAGTAACCGGTTAATAAGAACTCGATATGTGGGAACATAAAGTATAAGTAAATGACGCCCAAGGAGCTCAGAAGTATAAACACCAAACAATGATATAATAGTGGAAATGCATGAGCTAAAGCTATCACAGTGGATGCCATGTAAACCATACTTGCAGAATCAGTAACATGGTGCGCAACAGGCGACCAATGTATGTGAATAATCACCCAATACTGTGGAGTGGTTAACACAAATGGTAGACAGACCGGGCAACAAGCCAGAAGTCTACACCAAATGATGAAGCACCACCTGAAAGAGTAGCAATCAGTCCTATTGCGACCTCATAAGAGAGTTACTGTCAAGCGTTTACGCCTCTGCACTCTGTAGGACTGAGTGTTTTGGTATTGCATTTGTGCAGTAAATGATCGAGTGGGATAGCTAGGAATATGGGAAAATGTAAATCGTGGAAACCCTTCCTTTCACCAGTAATATGGCACAAGCCAGCTAAGCAAAATCTTAAAACAAACCATGCGGCCTAAGGCCAAGAGACACGACGAGTGTCAAACACCAACAATCACAAGATGTGAATTCCACAGGAATAAAGGTGAAAGGAGACTTAAGAAAGTCACAAGGACCGACGCATTGAAAATGCAAGGTCATACAAGTAAAGGACACTTGTAATGAACCAGGGAAACTGGTATAATTCAAAGCTACTAACAGTAGAGGAAGCACTACAACTAAGTAGTGACTTAACCTCAACCGACAATAAGTCGGAGGAACCAAGTGAATGACCACTACAAACACAACAGTATGTATATAGATTGCTAGAGAGCTGGTTATAAATCTAAAACCCATCGAGTTTGAGCACAGTAAGAGAATACCACACTTGGTTAATAAACCTTATTCTCACAATAAGAGGGATAAAAGGTGATGCGTAACACGTTTAAGATAACAAGAAGGGCGAATAACCCCAGTTATCAGGGTCGCGCAGCAGAAGCTAGTGGGCCCAAAATTCTAAGTGAAATACACCTAGTGAATAAAAGGTCAATCATCAATGCCTTAAAGCCATTTAGGCTAGAACCGAACCCGGTTCAGAGTAATAAAACTCCGATGGAATTCTTGATGTAGGGACTAACCAGTAATACGGTTAAGACCCATTGATCAAGGAACATTGTAAATAGACCGCATGGAAGCAGAACCACTCCATGACGGCGAATGCCTTCGACCAATGTCCAATGTGACACATGGTAGATTACGTGGGCGTAATCCCTTTAAGGGGGGTAGAGCGAAAACCGCGAAATGTATGTTTTACGTGATAGGTGCGTAAACTACAATGCGCATAGCGCAAAAGAATTCGTTTTGATGGTTGATACTTATGTTACATAACATTTGTATTCACTCATCGTGTAATTGTGGTAATTTGGGAAGTAAGTATAGGAAAAGGAGTAGAGAAACTCTAGGTAATGAGAAACCCGATTGGTAATAGTATGAAGAATGAGTATGTATGGGAGACTTGAGGAGTATAAATCGTACGGAACCGATGTATGTAACGAGTATAAATCGGTATACAACCGACGTATGTAATGAGTATGAATCGGTGTACAACCGATGTATTTTATGAGTATAAATTGGAGTATAGCAAATTAATGGGATATTATACCTTGAATTCTTAAAGTATAGCAGTTGGAGAAGATGTAGCAATAATTGATGAAATGATTAGTAAGTAAGTAAGTGAATCATATAATTGGAAAATGTATGTGTATGATTATGAGTAGCAAGATTAAAAAGATAGAAAACGAAATCATGTTTGACAATCTGTCTGTTTGTATTGAGGTGGGAAGTGGAACTTGATTTGCTAGCGATCAAGGGAAGCCGAACACAAATTGGAGTGGAAGGATAATTCAACACCAATGCTGATCACATTGGGGTTGAAGGACTCTGGAAGCTCCCCTAAGTGGTCACAATAATAACACTAGTATTAGGAATGATCATCAAAAAATTGAAGTTGGGAGATGTATGCAAGTTTTCAAAATGAATTTCCAAAACTAATTTTGGTACAATGTTTTCTTCAAACTTGAGAATGAGGATCGGTTTTAAAAACCGCTCCCACGGGCGCTAGTGGATCTTCCATGCCTAGGCACGGGTATCCGGTCGAAACCATAGGAAGTGAAGCTAGTTTTGAGTCTGTGGAAGTGTAGAGTAGTTGAAACCACTACACCGGGTGTACGGTAACAGTGTGTGTTTTGTATTTTTCCAAAGGCACTGGGGCAGCGTAGTCCGAGTAAGTATGAGTAAGTATGAGTAAAGTATGAGTAAGTAAGTATGAGTAAGTGCCTGAGGATCTCTATATGTGCAAATGAATTTGATCAGAACCAAAGGACCGTAGAGCCAGAAAGCGTAAGTGCTCAAGTCATGACGGCCGTGAACCAGAAAGCGTAAGTGTTCAAACGTGACCGGTACCTGAGGGATCACTCTCCATTGGGGGAGGATTGTACCTAATTGTCTACGGATGGACCCCCTTGGAGAGAAGTAAAACAGATATTTTTGATTGCTATGCATGCAGTGACATGCTGTTTGGATGCGTAGTATGCATCATGTCAGACATTTGGAGTTTGACAAGCTATATGTAGAGGTCATAACCTTAGCATAGAGTATATGTACAAGTAACAGTATTAGATTCACTAACTTTGAGGGCAAAGTTCTTTAAGGGGGGTAGATTGAAATACCCGAACTTAAATATGGTGATTAGATTATCTTAATATGGTATTTAAGGGCCTAATAGTGCCTAAGTAATTTTTGGTAAAGAAAATAAATCCAAAGAAGGAGAAAAACGCTTAGAAAGCGGAAAACGCTAGAATGAGCGTTTAATTAACCATAAGAGGTACGAGACCTCGTTATAGTATCGTAAGGATTCCTAAGGCTTACTTATGCCTAATTAGTATACGGGAATGATTCCCGAAGAAACCGGATCCAAATAAGGTATTAAAACGCTAAAGAGCTTAAGCGCACGTTTTTCGAGGAAACCCGAAACGTGATTTTAAGTGGTCAAACGAACCCGTAAAAATTATAAATCATTAAATAACTATTATTAAGCATTAACGGAAGCTTAATAGCCAATAAAATAAAGAAACGAGAAATTTCCGGAAAACGGACCCGGTTAGTGATACTATCACTAACCGGGTAAAATAACGAGCGTTTTCTGTAAAAGACGAGAAACTGCTCCAGCTTAACAGCGTAGGTAGGGCCGATTTTTATGGGGTATGAATACCCTCTCTCACTCACTAAATCAATTAAATACTACTCCCTCTCACACACACTAGAAGACAAGAAAAACTAAAAGCAAAAGTAAAAAGTACATTCCTTCCCTCTCTCCTCTTATTCTCTTATTTCTCTACTCTCTCTCCAATTCCTTTCCCTCTCTCACGATGGAGCCCCCTCTCTGCAGACCACCCTTCTTCTCCCTTTGTAAGCCACGATTTTGAAGCTCTCAAAATAGCTCCAATGGCTTCTCTCACTTCTCTTCCTCAAGCTCTAGCTCCATTTGAGCTCCAAATGTAAAATAAAATACATATTTGAACTCCTCTCTTCAAGCTCTACATTCCTATCTTTCAAAATCCGAAAATGAGCAACTTCATCTCCATGGGTTTTGAGCATTTGAAGAATAAAGGACACCATTCGAAGCATGGAGTCTCCTCTTCCTCCTAAGGTAAAAAGTTTCAAGAAAAATCCATTTTTCCTTCATTCTCCATAGTAGCCGATTTTGGCCCCGTCTTGTAATGCCTTGTTTCTTCTTTGTTTGAGCTTGGTTCAACTCTCCAATGGTGGAGGAACTCTCCTTTGTATTCAAGGCTTAAAAACCTCTCTGAAAGCTCCAAGGTAAAAACCCTAACTAATGGTGATTTAAACCCTTCATTGAATTAGTGGTGTTATAAGAGGTTAGAAGTTTAATTATGTTCTCTTTATGTAATTTGGGTGTTGGGATGGAGTTTGGTAACTCCATCCCCCACAAATCGGTTTGAACAAGAAAGAGAGGAAGGAAGAAGAAATGGAAAAGAAAGAATGAAGTATAAGCTCCAGGTAAGATGCACCCCACATCAACATGTGTGGCTAGTTATTTTAAAAGTATTGCCAAGGACATTCATCTAGTTTTTTTTAAAAGGTATGATGCACCCCACATACAATGTGTGGCTAGTATTCCAATTGACTACATGCAATCTACAAACATTCATGTTCAAGTGTTTGAAGATTCTCAGACCTATTGATGTTCAAAACTGAAAGAAGATGCGAATCCAATCGAAACTAAGATGGAGAAGTGCCTATCTTCTCCACCTCCGTTTCCATCCATAAGTCATGAAACTCATCAACCAGGCGATCTGGTACCACTTTATCTTCATATAATCCCTCATGCCACCATATAATAGACTAAGGTTCCTCTTATCCTGCTCATACAACTATTCTAGAAAACCGTTTTCTTCATTCAAGGTCATGAAGTATGCCGGTAATTCATTAGTCTCCACTGGACTCTACTTCGTGACAGCCTCACTTAACTTTTTAGCCAATTTCTTCAACCTCTCTGTTTCTGAGTTCTCATTCATCCTTTTATCTGTATCTGCCTCTGTCTCTTTTGTATCATGTTTTTTTCTTCTGTCTCTTTTGTATCAGTAGAAGAATCATCATGATCGTCGGTACTTCCATCTTTACAGAGGTAACAACTGTCTTAGCGAATTGGAAATTTCTTCTCAGGTACGTATTATAAGTACTTTTGTGTTTGAATTGGTGATGTTAACTATTTGCGCATGTTTGGATAAGTTTAAATGGTGTACTTAATTGCTTTTATATATAATTCTTGCGTGCAGCTTGTTGATTTCTTCTCAATACTTATTCAGAAGTCGATCTCAAGTTTGTTAATAAGGAGAGGGCGCACACATGCATGTGTTGAAAGCACTAAATTGATCAGAAGAAGAAGTCATGAGTCATCTATCTTTTCTTTTTTCAAATGGTTGTATTGTGCATGTTATGATCGAACTTGAACCATTTTTAGTAGTTTGGTTAACTAGCTAGTTACAAATGTTGTAGTTGATCGATATTACACTTAAGCCTATGTGCGCTGGTATAATATTAATGCAAAGTATTGCTGTTGATCTATTAATTAAATTCACCAGTTGGTTGATCTGGTATATATAATGCAAACAGGTTTTGAATGATTGATTTTTGTGATTTTAATTTTGTGTTATGTGGGGTAATAATTGTATAAAAAATAAAAATATAAAAAGGACCATATAAGAAACGCTTATATGTATAAGTGTTTCTTATACTCTTGCGCCAAATGTCATAAAGAACGCTTATCAAGATAAGCGTTTTTATAAAGCTTCATAAAGAACGCTTATATTAAACAAGCGTTTTTTATAGTCAGACATAAAGAACGCTTCAAGGTGAAAGCGTTCTTTATGCCTCGTAGATTCCCGCCACCTTACCCACTTTAAAAAACGCTTTAGTGATAAGCGTTCTTTTATATTAATGTATAATAACGCTTACAACACGTTCTTTAAGAGGCTCGACCATTTGCGTCGCCCGCATAAAAACAGTTATAAAATGTTCCAAAAGACAAATAAAAGCGTTGTTTATTCCTTTTTTTCCAGCAGTGCTTGGTCTCTCCTGCTGTGGCTCAGCCTCTCCAGTCATGAGAACTGTCCAACAGGGTCATCCATAGGGTGATCATCCATTATGAAAAATATAAAGTATTCTCATCAGATAAAGTCATTATATAATTAACATAAATACAATGAAACATATAACAACAATAACACTTAAGATGACATTACAGTCTACATTAAACTAACAACATTACCTAACACGAAATATAAATCATTTCATGTTTTCAACCCAAACACCCTCATCATGGTCTGATCGTGCGTAAAGCAAATCGTTTTTGGTAACATTAATCAAATCCGGTAATCTAGTAGGAAACAAGGGTGTTTCCTCTACCTACCGTCTCATTGTCATCATCATCCTCATTTTCATGTTCGATTACAACCGACCTTCTTCCCGAAAGAACAACAGACCATCTGCAGTCCTTCGGATCCTCAACGTACCACACTTGTTCGCAATCCTTTCCCAAAACAAATTGGTCATCCTTATAACTGACACGTGAAAGATCAACCAAGGTAAGCCCTCCATCATTTTGGTATCCACGTCGGTTGTCCACCCATTTGCATCGGAACAACAGAAAGGAATCATTATGGTAGTCTAGTTCCCAAATGTCCTCGATGACACCATAATACCAACTAGAGCTCCTAACTGGTTGAGATCGGTTACCGCTGTGGTACTCAGTGGCTGCAGCTTCAATTTTTTCTCCATTGTTCTGGCACTAGTAGAAAAAAGATTTTTAATGACGGCGTTTAAACCACGGTTAAAAGGAAAACCGTGGTTTAAAGTTTATAAACCACGGTTTTCATAGCAACCGTCATTTAAGGTACACACCAGAGTGCATATACCACGGTTTTTGGAGAACCGTCATATATAGGTTACTTATATACCACGGTTTTCAGGGCAACCGTGGTATATAGTACACGCCAGAGTGGATATACCACGGTTCTTGGCATCTTGGCGTGCAGTGTAGTACGTATATCCACTAATATCATACCCCTCAAATGATGTAATATTAGTTTCAGGTCCAATTGCCAAACATTTGATCTCTTCACTTATAACTTCAGGATCTGATGATGCTAATGTAAACACATGATCTTTGAACCATTGGATAAAAACTCGGTTTTGCTCATTTGTCAGCCAAATGTGGTCTTTTGTAGGATTTTGATGTCTTAACTCAACCATATAGGTTTCAAAATGAGGTTCAATAACCTCAAGGTGTTGTAAGACAAATAAATGTGCTTGATGAATAAGATAACACAGAACTTGCACAATCTTTCTGCCAATGATACCTTTACCCTTGAACTTGCAGTAGTGTCATGGTTTTGGGATACCAATTGACTCCGCCTCACTCAAATAATCGGTGACAAATTTTGTGACTTCCTTAGTCACCGTTGCTTCAATAATGCTCCCTTCTGGGCGATACCTATTTTTGATTCTATTTTTTAGAATACCCATGTACCGTTCAAAAGGGTACATGTACCGTAAGTATATCGGACCACAGAATTATATCTCTCAAACGATGTGCGCACTTAGATGCACCATTATGTCAAAGAAAGATGGTGGGAAATCCATCTCAAGTTGACTAATGTGACAACAATTTCACGTTGTAGATCATCTAGAGAGGTAATGTCAATTGCCTTGGAGCAAACAACATTGAAGAAGAAACATAACCGAGTTAAAGCATTTCTGACATCAGATGGCAATATCCCTCAGATCGCAACTGGAAGAAGATGTAACATTAGTACATGATAATCGTGAGATTTCATGCCTAAAAGTTTCAAATCCTTCATCGATACAATGTTCTTCTAGTTTGAAGAGTACCTAGATGGTACTTTTACCGAATGCAGACATTTGCATAAACTAATTTTTTAGCCTTTGAGAGCGTGTAGCATGCAAGAGGTAGGTATATTCGTCTCTCATCATTCTCTGTGGGTGTAAATCCTTTCGTATAACCATGATTTGCATGTCTTTTATGACTTTCAATCTGTCTTTTGTTTTGTCAGGTATATTGAGCAAAGTCCCACTCACTACCTCACCAACGTTCTTCACAATGTGCATGATGTCTAAGCAGTGTCTCACAAGCCGATGACATCAATAAGGTAGATCCCAAAAGATAGAACACTTTCTAAATGTTCTTCGTCGGTTTTGATGTGTTTCCAAATACATTTGCAATGACCTTAACCTTTTTGTACACTTCCTCAGAGCTTAGAGCTAGACGGGCCACACGAGTTTTTGCCTGACCATTGAACAACTTTCTCTTCGTTACTCGATAAGGGTGATCTTCTGGCAGAAGACGTTGATGACACATGTAAACATTCTTTCCACAATGTTTTAAACGGTCTGAACAATGTCTTCCTCACATACGGGACATGCAAATGTTCCTTTAACTGTGTAACCGGACAAGTTCCCATACGTAGGGAAGTCATTGACAGTACAGAACAACAAAGCCTTGAGCATGAAATTTTCTCTCACATAAGCATCATATACCATGGTCCCCCATACCATAATAGCTTCAGATCATCAATCAAAGGGGCAAGATACACATCAATGTTGTTACCTGGATGCTTGGGACCAGATATCAGGAGTGATAACCTATTGTACTTTCGTTTCATACACTTGGGCAAATTGTAGATCACTAGGAGAACAGGCCATGTACTGTGTTGACTACTTAATGTGCCGTATGGGTTCATTCCATCAGTACATAACCCAAGCCTCAGATTCCTATCTTCATGTCCGAAATGTTCTCTGTTCCGTCTGTTGATGTTTCTCCACTGAGGCCCATCTGCTGGATGTCTTAGTTTCTCATCACTTTTTCTACCCTTTGCGTGCCACCGTAAGTTCTTTGCATCTTTCAAATTGGCAAACAACCTTTTGAACCCAGGTATGATAGGTAAATACCTTAAAAGTTTAACCGGAGGACTTTTTTTTCTTGGGGGATGAGGAGTCACCATCCTTGAGCTTGTATCAAGACAATGAGCATTTCGACAGTTGTCTAGGTGTTCGTAATCACCCTTATACAACACATGTTAAGACAAGATCCTTTAGTTTTGATGATAGCAAACCTTGTGTTGTCTATCTAATGCGTTTGTCAAGATTCATGATTTCAGATAGACAGGTGAATAAGTGGTTTAGCATGCAAGGTTGCAAGTGCACTTAAGTCATGAGTGGCTTAGCACGCAAGGTTGAAAGCGCGCTCAATCCACGACATGTGCTCTACCAGTCGGGCACCTGTCTGCGAGAGCTCCAGAGAACTTCTAGCAATACACAAGAAGTCAAGAACCACACCATCATATATCTCTTACATCAGAAATCAAACAAGGACCAAACGGAGTTAGCAACGTCGACAAACTCTCTCAGATTATTCACAACCACACAAGCAACTTGCTCATGACAAATACACGACAAAAGGTGTATCTCCTTAATGTACAAGATAACAAGATAAGCAAAGGCTATTGATGAACATCATTACATAGCCATAATACTTCAGAAGAGAGCATTTATGAGCATTAATGAGCCCGACAAGTTGAAGTGTGCAAGTGGTGACTGACTACTTGGGGAGACGCGCCGCCAACTTGCCCATTCACAAGGCAACGCTGTGCTGGTGGCTCCAGATCAAGTTGGACGAAAATCTACACTAGGGTGCGGATATTATATTTGTAGAAGAATGAGTATTCTACTCTTAGAGTCTACAACTCCTAGGTTGTTAGTTGGCATCTCAATTAACTTGTATAATATGTGCCTTAATGTTCCTTGTAAGACAAGCCCCTGTATGAGAGAAAAGATAGAGATAATCTGGGCAAGTGTGGATTAGACTTAGGAGTGTGTGTAAGTTCTAGAGAGTTGGTGAGCTAGAGAGGACTGGGTTAGAGTATCAATACATTGGGTATTTGATAGGACGACAGGTCGGGGAACGGTCGGTGAACCGTAGGCCGATAGTAAGGAGAGGGTTAATGAGTTTAGGATTAAAGTTGAAACTGTCTCGGGAGTCCGTGTGTGGGGCAAGGGAGGTTGAGTGAATTTCGTGTGGGTAAATTCTCAATTGAAATGTGTTTTCTAGTTTAATGGTTGCCTATCGTCTATCAAGTTTTATAAGAGTCCACGATACGTCCACGACATGTCGAGGACGCATCAGGAGCGCTTGCGAGTTTCAAATGGTATCAGAGCAGGTCTCTTCTAGAAAGCTAACTGCTTTGGAAGATGATCAAGATGTCTCATGCAAGCATTCTAGCAGCAGAAGAAGGTTCTGCACCAAATCGACCACCACTCTTCAATGGAGACAACTACACTCACTAGAAGAACAAGATGGAGTTTCATATCAAGTCTGACGATCCAAGATTATAGAGGGTGATAACACATGGAGAGTACACCTTCCAGAA
The DNA here is from genome assembly GCA_023374045.1 of Limonium bicolor. NCBI lineage: Eukaryota > Viridiplantae > Streptophyta > Magnoliopsida > Caryophyllales > Plumbaginaceae > Limonium > Limonium bicolor. Next base: position 6,121,801 of record CM041777.1, read on the forward strand.
TCCTCAAGGACAAGACATATATCGACAGCATGACGGATGATCAAATTAAGAAGCTGATATTCAACGCTCGAGCTGTAAGAATACTTCACTGTGCACTACTACCTGAGCAATACTAAAAAATTTCTTCAGCTAAAACGGCCCAGAGATTTGGAAAACTCTTGAGGTCACCTATGAAGGGAATGCTGAGATCAAAAAGACTCGCATTAAGTTGCTACTCACTCACTAGGAGCTATTCAATAAGGAAGAAAAGGAGAGCATTTCTGAAATGCATACAAGGTTCACTAAGCTGATCAACGAAATGTTGGTGCTTGGAAGAACTATCTCTAACGAGGATCAAATTCGGAAGTTTCTCAGATCTCTCCCTGCCTGCTTTGATAGCAAAGTCAATGCCATGCAAGAAGCGCATGATCTCTCTAAGATGTCTCTGGCAGACATGCTAGGATCTCTAATGACTTTCGAGTTAAAATTATAACACAGAAACTCAGAAAGCTCATCAAGTGATAGAGGGAAAGGCATAGCCCTTCAAGTAGCTGAAAATGAAAGGTCCGAGTCAGGAGACGGCAATGATGAAATGGTCTTCTATGCTAAGAGGTACATTCGAAAGTTCGTAAGAAATAAAATGAGGAAAGGCAAGGAGTCCAAGGAGTCAGATGATCAGAAGAAAAGCAATGACAAGTGCTTCGGGTGTTCAAAACGCGGACATCACATCAAAGACTACCCTTAGCAATCACGAGAGGACAACAATAGGGTCAAGAAGCCTGTCCGACGATCATTCAACAAAGGACCAAAGAAGGAAGCCTTTGTTGCCGCATGGGGAGATTCTGAACAAAGTGATGACAATCAAACCTCAGACAGTGACACCTCAGAAGAGAGAGAAGGCTCACCTTTGCCTTGAAGATGTGTGCTTGATGGCACAAGACAATGATGTCTCAAAATCGGAAGGAGAAGAAGAACAACATAAGGTAAACTATTCTAAACTTAGAAGGAGAATTCAAAAGGCTGAACTTCTAGGACTTAGAATTTTTCTCTTATATTAGTCGATCATCTAGAGACATTAGAAACTGAAAACGATGAACTTTTGGAAGAAAATGAAAACCTGAGAAAAACCTCGGATAAAAGAAAGGTAGATAATCTCAGGGCATTCATGAAATTACAAAGAGATTATCGTGAAATTCTCACCGTTCATGAAAAGTTGAAGTGCGAAAAACAACCTGAAATCGATGAATGGATTGTTGCTCTTAACACTAAAGAAAAGGAACTAGCTACCATCAAAGAAAAATATTCCAAGACAGATGCTGTTTCTAAGACACCCATGAGGAGAAGAAAACGATAGGTCGGATGTCAATTAAAGTCCAGTCGTAGAGATGTCTGCAACTTATGCAGACAACCCGGTCATCATGAGTCCAATTGTCATAAAACGAGATTTATGAGGCATTGGCAACTCAAGAAACTAGGACTAAAATGGGTAGTCGTAAATGACCTGAGAGTATTAAATGGTGGAAATGGGTCCAACCTTTCTGTGGACCCTAACCCCACACCACTAATGTGTTAAGTGCAGAATTGAGTGAGAATGGACCCTTGCTGGTACATCGATAGTGGGTGCTCTAAACACATGACATGAGACAAGAAGAAGTTCTTTTCACTCGAACCAGGAAGCCAAGGAACTGTTTCCTTTGGCGACAACCAGAAAGGTAAAATCGTCGGTGTAGGTAAGGTTAGTATTACATCTGACTATGTCATAGATAGTGCAAATCTAGTTCGTGGTTTAAAATTCAACATGCTTAGTGCTTCTCAAATTTATGACAAAGGGAATTCAGTTCACTTCTATCCTACATATTGTAGCATAGTAAGTCATAACAATGGTAAAGAGTTGTTTAAGGGGAAAAAGATGGAAAAATGTTTATGTACAAGCTTAGAAGATATTTACAGTCCAAATCTTCCTTGTTTGACTTCTTCAATAGATGACTCTACTCTATGGCACAAAAGACAGCACTTCTTTACTAAGAAAACTTGTCAAGAAATAGTTGGTAAGAGGTCTTCCTAAGATTAATGAATCTAAGACCAATCTTTGTGATGCTTATGTTAGAAGCAAACAGACCAAGGCTTCTTTTAAATCAAAAACTTAGTTAGTTCATCCAAACCACTTGAATTACTTCACATGGACTTATGTGGACCTATGAGAGTCAAAAGTTTTGGAGGAAATTGGTATGTTTTTGTAATTGTTAATGATTACTCATGGTTTGTTTGGACACTCTTTTATTGCTTCCAAAGACGAAGTCTTTGAGAAATTTCAAGCCTTTGCAGGAAAAGTCCAAGTACAACTCAGTCTTAAGATCTAGACTCTCCGGTCTAATCATGGGTCAGAATTTGAGAATCAACAATTCATGGATATGTGTAAACAACATGGGATTAGTCACACATATTCAACACCAAGAACACCCCAGCAGAGTGGGGTAGTTGAGCAGAACAGAACACTACAAGAGGTAGCCAGGGCCATGCTATTGGGGAGCAGTCTTTCTCAGGTCTTCTGGGAAGAAGCGATGGCGACTACATGCTACATTACAAACAGAACGCTCATACAATCGATCCTCAACAAAACTCCCTATGAGTTAATCAAGGGAAGAAAACCAAACGTAAGTTACTTCAGGAAATTTGGTTGCAAATGTTATGTCCACAACAATGAAAAGAGTCTTCGTGGGAAGTTTGATGCCAGAAGTGATGTGGCCATCTTCCTTGGATACTCTAAAAGAAGCCAGGCATACAAAGTATACAACAAAACACTGAAGGTGGAGGAAAGTGTGCACGTAGTCTTTGATGAGGATGACGTACACAAATTCAAGGAATCTGATGAAGATAAAGAACTCGGATTCAATCTAACTGATCAGGATCACATAGAAAATCCCAAAGATGAATCACCGACTGAAGAAAACTTGCCCGATAGGTCAGTGACAGGTCAACAATAGGTCGACGAAGAAAACAATGATGTCGAGGATCCTCTCTCTTCATCATCCATTCATCAATCTCGTGCTTTGTACAAAAATCATCCATTGGAGAATATCATATTAGACATATCCAAAGGAACTCAGACAAGAGCACAAACTTGAGATCTTCTAGCCTTCTCAACGACAGTCTCACCCATCAAGCCCAAGAACGTCAAAGAAGCTATTCGAGACTCAGACTGGATCAATGCAATGCAAGAAGAACTAAACCAGTTCGAAAGATGCAAAGTCTGGCATCTTGTGCCTCGCCCTACTCATCAAGGAGTACTGATAAGTCAGGAATTTGTCTAAGTTTACTAGACTAATTCATGCTTAATTTTCTACTTTATGACATTAACTTTCCTCTTTAATGCTTTAATTACTCTTCATTTTGTTATATTTGTCTCCAGTGATCGATTTCATATGTTTTCAGGATAAAATACTCAACAAAGTGCTTAAATGAAGATTTTAGAGGTTAGAGCAACATGGGAAGTCAAACCAGAGTCAAATACAGATTTTCATTCATCATTGTTGCACTTTATAGAGGGTCCGGGTTTGCATCTGGGTTTATAAACCCGGATCCCCTCGTCGCAGAACATTCTGCCTGCCTAATTTCAGGCTTGTTCCGGTTTGAGGAATGGTTTGAAACCCGGAACATACCAGGGCGAGACTTTCTGCCTAAAAATTCATATGTTCCGGGTTCGCATGTTGATTTGCAACCCGGACCACAAGACCGGAAGCTACTGCCTTAAATTTTTCATATGTTCCGGGTTTGCATATGGGTTTGAAACCCGGAACAACACAGACGGAGAAGCTACTGCCTTAAATTTCATATGTTCCGGGTTTGCATATGGGTTTGAAACCCGGAACAATACATACGGAGCGCGGAGTTTTGTTTCGTCGCGTAACGGAATTAATATCTCCCTTTTAATTTCTGTTGGCCGTCGCTTTAGATTAGGTTAGACTAGAGATAAATTAGAAGATAAAATTCTGTTTGTTATAAAAGAAAAGGCCAGCCAACGTGAGTAGACATCTTGGAGCGCACAGAATAATCACAACACAGAGAGAATTAGTTTGAGAGCTTGGAGTCTGGTTTGGAGTTTGGAGCAGAGCACAGAGAGGAGTTCACCACACCAGGAGACTGAACAAAGTTTCTTCTTGTTTCTCTATTATTACTAAGCTTATTGTAAACATGTCAATGGCTGAGTAGTTCCTTTAGATTTCGGTTGCTATGTATCCCTAAATTGACTATTCCTGTTCCTTTGTGATTTAATATAATTTGATTGAGTAAAGTTATTTTCCTTGCTTAATTTCTTTAATCGTTATAATTTGGCCAATTATAAGGATTAGTATTTTGTTAGCTTATATGTGACGACTGCGGCTTTCAATTGAATTCAGGAAAATAACCGGTTAGTTTAGAGTCGGTAATTCCTCTAATTGCTAATTGACCAATAAACTAGATTGTTCTTAAAGCGGTTAGTAAACAGTGGGTTCGTAACGAGAGTTAGAATTCAGTCTTTATTAACTAGTATTTACTTAGGGATAGGAATCACAGATTTAGGGTGCAGTAGTAAACCGGGATCTCTATTCCAAATCAGTTTCACAACATTTATTTGTCCTACTGTTATTGTTATTCATTCTGTTTACAGTCTTTAATTGTCATCAAATCAAACCCCAATTTCCTGTTTTATTTTTTTCGGTTAGTAAAGATTAAACTAGACACACATGCCTCCTCTGGTTCGATACTTAGGGATTACTCTCTATTAAAACTTGCTAGAATTGATCGGTACACTTGCCGTTAGGTTTTATCCCAACAAGTTTTTGGCGCCGTTGCCGGGGAGGCACAGTTATTTAGTTTAGTCTTTATTTCGTTTTCTTTTATTTATTTTGTTTAGTTTGTTTAATTTCTTTATTTTAACTGTTCTGTTTCATTTGATTTTGGTTGTTTTATTCTTTTCAGTTTTTTCTGTTTTTAATTTTCTTATTGTTTTGTTTAACGTCAGATTTATTTAGTTTAGTTATTAGGATAGCTTTATTATTTTAGTTATTTTATCTTTGTTCTGTTTTGATTTCTGTCTAGATTTTGTTTTAGATATTCTTTTATCTTTTAGATTTTATTTCTGATTTTATTCCTTTATTTGAATATTCTGTGCTTAGTAGTTAGGAAATTTTATCTGCATATTTTTGTGGGTTAAATTCTTTTTCTCTTTTTCTGATTTTCTGTTATTTTATACTAATTACTGCTTCCCTTTTAATTTTCGCTATTATAGTTTCAGTTTACTAACTCTCGGTTTATGGTCAAAACCCGTTCTGCAGAGAACCAGAGTTCGAGCTCAATCTTGAGATCGAGAGATTCGCAAGACAACTTCGAAGAGACTTGAACCTGGATCCACCAGTTGAGGAGAAGGTGCTCGAACCACCTGTTGGTGAAGAGGTTCCGGAAGTTCAACCACCAGTGAATATGGCGAACAACGAGAGACAGATGAGGGACTACACCCGTCCAAGTGTTGAAGGGTTGGTGTCGCCAATTGTGATTCCAGCATTTGCCAGCAGGAGTGCAGTGGCAGTTTCAAGACTCCTATGTGACCATGGTGATGAACGCGCCTCAGTTCAGTGGGACGGTTATTGAAGATCCGAATGCCCATCTCACTACATTCCTGAGATTGGTAGGAGCGTGTTCGACACCAGCTTCGCAGGAGGTGGCCCGGCTCACTCTGTTTCCGTTCTCTCTGAGGGATAGAGCCGCTGAGTGGTTGAACTCGTTGACGCCTGACAGTATCACCAGTTGGACCGAGCTGGCTAATGCATTCTTGGCAAAGTACTTCCCACCCTCTCGGATGCTGACCATGAGAGGAGAGATTACAAACTTCAAACAGTTTGCTGGTGAGTCGTTGTCTGAAGCTTGGGAGCGTTTTAAGGGAATAGTGAGGAAGGTACCACATCACGGTCTAGGTGAAGAGGTTATACTGCAGTCCTTTTACAAGGATTTGGATCCGTCTAGCCGGTTGTTGGTTGATACTTGTGCTGGAGGAAGTTTGATGGAGCTACCTATTACACGAATTAAGGAGTTGTTAGATACTATCACTACACAGCGAATCAGTGGGGAGGTACAAGAGCAGGAGAAGCTGCACCGAAGAAACCAGCTGGGGTTTATGAAGTAGATTCAAACACTTTCTTGGCTGCCAAGATAGAGGCAATGTCGAAGCAGTTTGAGCGTATGTGTGCAGTTATGAATCCACAGTCCAGTGCAGCAGCTCCTGAGGTTTATCCACCGTGCGAGTACTGTGGTAGAGCTTCTAACATGTGTATGTGCCAGTGTTCTCCACCACAAGAAGAGGCAGCGAACTATGTTGGTAACAGGCCGGGTAATTACTTTGGGAATCAAGGAAATCCGGGTTATCAAGCTCAGCAGCAAAACCGTTACCAAGCTGGTGGTAACAACAATTACAATCAGAGGCCTCAGCAGCAGTACAATCCTTCCTATCAGAAGCAGCCACTGCAGAGAATCAGCAAGCACAAAATTCAGGTGCTGGAGCGTCTTCTAGTATGGATGCGGTTCTGGCCAGGATGAATGATTTCATCTCAGTGAATACGAAGAAGTTTAATGAGCTGGAAGCTTTCAATCAAGAGCAAAGAACCTTCAACAATGATCAGAGGACATTCAATAGGAATATCGAGACTCAGCTGTCTCAGATATCTCAGCAGTTAGCTCAGCGTCCTTTGGGTTCCTTGCCTAGTCAATCCGAGCAGAATCCGAGAGAGCATGCCAAGGATATCACGTTGAGGAGTGGTACACAGCTTGACCCGGTGGTCCCTGAAGTTGAGGTCCCTCTCCCTAATGTTGAGCAGAATGAAGCGACTGCACCAGCAGGTTCCCAGGAGGAGCCACCAGCTGAAGAGGAGGTGGAATTAGCAAGACTACTAATACTTCCACACCTCCACGACGCGCAGTTGCTGAAGCGCCAGTTCCTTTTCCAAACCGGTTGAAGAAGAGGGACTTGGATGAGCAGTTTGGTAAGTTTTTGACTATTTTTAAGAAACTGACCATTAACATTCCTTTTTCTGAAGCTTTGAAGCAGATGCCAATATATGCGAAGTTTATGAAGGACATCCTGTCCAACAGACGGTCCTTAGTGGAGAAGGACACTGTGCAGCTTACTGAGAGCGTTTCAGCTGTGCTTTCGAAGAAGCTTCCGCCTAAGCTTAATGATCCAGGTACTCCGGTCATACCTTGCGCGATAGGTAATGTGAATTGTGGTAAGGGTTTATGTGACTTGGGTGCAAGTATTAATCTGATGCCATTATCTATGTATTTGAAGCTTGGTCTAGGAGAATGTGAGCCAACTCGAATTACTTTGCAACTAGCTGATAGGTCGATTATCCTACCTAGAGGTGTGGTTAGAGATTTAATTGTTTCAGTTGGTACCTTTGCTTTTCCTGCTGACTTTGTTATTTTGGACATGGAGGAAGATAAGGTAGTACCACTCATTCTAGGTCGACCATTCATGCGAACAGCAAGGACCCTTATTGATGTTGAAGGAGGGAAGATTATATTGCGTTTACATGATGAGCAGCTTGTTTTTTATATGACCAAGGCTGCTACTCACCCTTCTGATGTTCATGCTTGCTTTAGTTTGGATTGTATTGACACTTTGATGCAGGATTATTCTTACAGCCCCACGGAGCTGGATGCGTTGGAGAAGTGTTTGGTGGATTCTATAGAGACCACTTGTGATGACTCTGAGGTTTCTACTGCAGCGTTTCAGCTCTCTGCTGGGAGGCCATATAGGAAGAACCATAGAATCGAGGAGGAACCGCTGGACCGAGTTCCAAAGACACTAGCTCCTTCTGTGGAATCACCACCCTCTCTTGAGCTGAAACCGCTTCCTAGTCATCTTAAATACGCTTTCCTTGTTCCTCCTACTGATTTACTTGTTATTATATCTAATGCTTTGACTGCTGAACAGGAGGAAGCATTGTTGCAGATTTTGAGGAGAAACAAAGAGGCACTAGGATGGTCCATTGCTGATATCAAAGGCATTGCTCCGACATTCTGCACTCACCGCATTTATCTTGAGGAGGATTACAAGCCATTGAGACAGCCCCAGCGGCGACTGAACCCGCACATGAAAGAGGTAGTCAAGAAGGAGGTTATCAAGCTACTGGATGCAGGTATAATCTATCCAATCTCTGACAGCGAATGGGTAAGCCCCACTCAGGTAGTACCCAAGAAAGGGGTTTTAACTGTTGTTCCTAATGATAAAGGTGAATTAATTCCTCAGTGTACTATTACTGGGCATAGAGTTTGCATTGATTATAGGAAGTTAAATGCCGCCACTAGGAAAGATCACTTCCCCCTTCCATTCATTGATCAGATGCTAGAGAGGCTTGCAGGACAAGAATATTACAGTTTCTTAGATGGTTACTCTGGTTATTTTCAAATTCCAATTGCTAAGGAGGACCAAGAGAAAACTACTTTTACATGTCCATATGGTACTTATGCTTATCGTCGCATGCCTTTTGGTTTATGTAATGCACCTGGTACTTTTCAACGTTGCATGACTGCTATCTTTGCTGATTTTATTGAGAAGTGCATCGAAGTTTTTATGGATGATTTTTCTGTTTTTGGACCAACTTTTGATGCATGTTTGAAAGACTTGGATTTGATCTTAGCTAGATGCAGGGAGACTAACTTGGTGCTCAATTGGGAGAAGTGCCACTTCATGGTGCAGGAAGGCATCGTGCTCGGTCACAAGATTTCTAAGAAAGGGATCGAGGTGGACAAGGCCAAGGTTGAAGTCATTGAGCAGTTGCCACCACCTTCTTCGGTAAAGGATGTTCGAAGTTTTCTCGGTCACGCAGGTTTTTATAGGCGCTTTGTTAAGGATTTTTTCTAAGATCTCTAAGCCTCTTTGTGATTTATTACTTAAGGATGCTAAATTTGAGTTTACAAAGGAGTGCTTAGATGCGTTTAATTTGCTCAAAGTTAAATTGATTTCTGCACCTATTATTGTTGCTCCTGATTGGTCGCTGCCTTTTGAGATTATGTGTGATGCTAGTGACTACGCATTGGGAGCAGCTCTGGGTCAGAGGCATGACAAGGTATTGAGGATAGTCTACTACGCAAGTAAGACTATGAATGAGGCGCAGAAAAACTATGCCACGACGGAGAAGGAGCTGTTGGCGATCGTCTTTGCTTGTGACAAGTTTCAACCGTACATCATTGGCAGCAAAGTCATCGTGCATACCGACCATTCCGCTCTCAGGTATCTCTTTGGAAAGATTGATGCTAAACCTCGTTTGATCCGTTGGATTTTGCTTTTGCAGGAATTTGACATTGAGATTCGAGATAAACCAGGAGCGCAGAATGGAGTGGCGGATCACTTATCCCGTATGGAAGTTCCTGACGATGGCAGGCCAATCAATGAGTATTTCCCTGATGAGTATGTCTTCATGATCGGCCATTCCACGGACCCTTGGTACGCTGATATTGCCAATTACCTAGCCAAGGGTATCATTCCTCCAGAGTTGTCATATCAGCAGAAGAAGAAGTTCTTCTCCACAGTCAAGCATTACCTTTGGGACGACCCGTTTCCGTTCAAGGTCTGTGCAGATGGTATGATTCGTCGTTGTGTATCTGAGGATGAAGCTAGAGACATCCTGGCACACTGCCATTCTAGAGAAGCAGGAGGTCATTTTGGACCGGCTAGGACAGCCGCAAAAGTTTTGGAGGCTGGCTTTTTTGGAAGAACTTGAACAAGGACTGTTATCAATTTGTTTCTACTTGTGACCAATGTCAGAGGCAGGGGAATTTATCCAGACGTCATGAGATGCCATTGAATTCGATCCTGGAGGTTGAGCCGTTCGATCTGTGGGGTATTGATTTCATGGGACCGTTCCCGTCGTCCCAAGGTAACCTTTACATCCTAGTAGCTGTGGATTACGTTACCAAGTGGCTGAAGCGATAGCAGCGCCGACTAATGATGCAAGAGTGGTACTCAAGTTTCTAAAGAGGAATATCTTACCCGTTTCGGTGTTCCACCGAGCGATCATCAGTGATGGGGGTACACATTTCTGTAACAAGCAGTTTGAGGCTCTTCTACAGAAATATGAGGTGCGACATAAGGTGTCTTTACCGTATCATCCACAGACAAACGGGCAAGCCGAGATCACCAACAGAGAAATTAAGTGGATACTGCAGAAATCTGTTACATCTTCGAGGCGAGATTGGTCCCTTAAGTTGGATGACGCCTTGTGGGCATACCGCACTGCATTTAAAACGCCCTTAGGTATGTCCCCGTACAAGTTGGTTTTTGGCAAGGCGTGTCACTTACCTGTGGAGCTAGAGCACAAGTCTTTTTGGGCCCTCAAGGCACTGAATTTTGATCTGAAAAAGGCCGGTGAGAAGCGTTGCTAACTAGAAAATTGTAGGAAAAACTATACATAAAAGAATGAAATAATAAACTAAACCTACATAAACCTACAACTCTACTACGGGTAGCAAATAAAACCCGGCCGGAGTATAGTGTAAGTACATTACGACCGGGAGTATCGAACCCAAGGGACTTATAGAAAACTAGTCCTAATCCGGGCAAAAGCCTATTCTATAATAAAAGGGGGAAAAAAAGTGATTCTAAACTAAATAACTAATTAAATAAACTAACTTTGATTTGGGAAGATTATCAATGTAAAAGTAACGTAAGACCAATAATCAAGGATGGCAAGTCTCAAAGAGGATTTGGTCTCGCAAAATGCATATGCCGGTGGAATGCCGGACCTCGGCTACCCGGCAGATTCATGGCCTTGAATGTGCCGGACAACTTTCACCCGGCACCACATCCGGCATCGTACATTTTGTAAACAACAATTCCAGAATCGGGTCTGAATAAAGGAACTCATCATCCATACTTGCATCGTGCATACCAAATGCCGCGAATACAACCAGAATAATGGGGAAATTAGAGATTAATCCAAAATCTTAGCATTTGTTGTCCACTTTTCAGAACAACAATATTAAAGATCACCAAAATCCTAATCTATTCTACTCTTGCTTTTGGGAAGCCTTAAGTAGAACTTAGAGACAAGAGAATAAGTAGCTAGTTTATTCTACTTTGCATGAAGACTAGAACTCGGGTTAAGAAACTTGAAAATTCCATAAATGATCAAAAGAGTTTTACAAGGAAATCATCCCCTAACCAAAACTAACAAGGATTCTGCATCACCATCCACACAACTACAAGAAGAGATACAAAGGGGGAGAAGGAGATGTTAATAGCCTTAACCCTGACAAGGTCTTCTTCTTCTCTTGCGTGGATGGATCTGCAAACGTTCCTTGGACACCAACACTTGGAATGGGGTGGAAACTGGGATGTGATGAAGTATAATATGGTGTTGAAGTCTGTCAAATTGCTGCCTTCCTTCCTCGGCCTATTTATAGCATTAATTGTGTCGATGCCGGGCGCGTGCCGGGTCCAGTAGCCGCACACGTGATAATGCGCCCAACTTAACGGTCGAAACCGTCAATTCCGTGCGAAACAGTGCATATGCCGGGTAGAAGTTACCCGACATCACCCCGGCATTGGCTAAAATCTCCAACGGTCATAACGACCATCGTCTGTCTCAACCGGGCGACTCTTCACTTATGCCGGATGGATTACCCGGCATTAGTCCGGCAATGCCTCTTTTTCTGTTCTGTACTTATGCCGTGCAGAAACTACCCGGCATGGAGTCCGGCTTCAACTAAACTTTTGCCTAGAAAATCATTCCTTGCACAGAAAACTCATACAAACATAAATCTGTACAAATATTAAACTTTAACTTATAATAAGCATAAATAACATAAATATAACTTATTTAGATAAATATAATACTAAATCTAATGCATAAAATATGATAAGTCTGGGGCTTATCAAGCGTAAGTTACAGCTGTGTGATCTCGAGGAATTTAGAGAGGAAGCTTATGAGAACGCCAAAATTTACAAGGAGAAAACAAAGAAGTGGCATGATAAGTTATTGGTCAAGCGCGAGTTTCACGTTGGAGACAAGGTTCTTTTATTCAACTCCCGTCTGAAATTGTTTCCAGGGAAGCTAAAGTCTCGTTGGTCTGGACCGTTTACAGTGACAAATGTCTCGCCCTATGGAGCTATCGATTTAATCAATACAGAAGGGGAAACATTCAAAGTTAACGGGTCTCAGCTGAAGCATTATCTCAGTGGTGACATTGCTGAAGTCCATTCGGTGATCACGGTCTTTGATCCTCCATACTGATTTTCCAATGCATGGTCTAGCCAAAGACCGAAAAGACGGGCGGCTGGCTGGGAGACAACCCAGTTTTGTGAGTTTTATTATTTTTGTTTTTGTTATTTCTTGTAGGTTTTGATGTTTTTCATTCTTTATTTTTGGGCTAACGTGCTTATTAGACATGTTTTGTTTAGTTTTACATGATTTTTAAGGTGAATGCAGGAGTTTGGAGGAACATCTGTCATCTATATGAGTTTCTGGCCACTTTTAAGGGCTGTCCTGGTTTGCAGCTGGGTTTACAACCCGGACCAACAGCTGGGCAACGTTACTGGAACGATTTTGATGTCATCCGGGTTTGCTCTCTGGTTTGCAACCCGGACCAGGCAGGCGCACTACTCACTGGCACGATTTTGATGTCATCCGGGTTTGAGTAGGGGTTTGGAACCCGGATCGCCTACGCGGTGAACCTTCTGTCTAATTTTTGATGTCATCCGGGTTTGAGGAGAGGGTTGAAACCCGGATCACACTGCCTGTGGAAAAAAGAGAACCGCGATTCTAATCCCTAATCTATCCCTCCTTCAACCTCACGCCGCTCCAACCCCGACCTCGCCTGTGTTTTTCCGCCATTGCTCCAGACCCAGGTTTGCTTCACCACTACACCACCACTTTTCCTCACCTCGCCATTCCCGTCGCCTGGTGCTCCTTCCCCCATCTCATTGCTCCACTTCACCATCTCTGAACTCACCCCAAACCCGCGCCACCATTTTCCTCGCCTCAGCCTAGTCTCCCGACTTTGCCCCATTGCCGGTGCCACCGTCCTCATCTTATTGCTCATTCACCACCTCCCTCGCCAACCTGTCCCGCCGCCCAAATTTGCACCACGACATCACCACCTCCCTTGCCAGTCCCGAACTCACCCCGTCATCGTCTTCGAATTTTTCTGATTGGTTAGTATGCCTCCGAAGCGCACGAGACGTTCCACCGCTGCGGGTGCTTCTTCATCGGCTGCGCCACCTGCACCAACAACGGTCCAATATCGAGAATCAGTGCGTGCCGATTCATTAGCGATGCTGCCTTTGATTGGTACAACGTCAAGGACCGGAAAATTATTCCGGAGAGGTCAGTATCTGAGGAGTTAATTAATGAATTTGATTTACAAACTATGTTTGCTGTAAGGGTTGGGGCGGCTTGTTGCGTCTTGGTGGGGGTGTTACTACCCAAGATTGGTTAAGTTGTTTTATGCTAATGCTGAGAAGGAGGATGAGCGTGATGTAGCGCGTGGATCAAAGGGAGATACATCGAAATTACTCATAGGGTGGTTGATGAGTACTTGGAGTGCAAGATGTTTTTGATAACAATGTGCTTAGGGAACGTAGGAAAAATTATGAAAATGATAAGAGACGGGCGAAGGAACACTATCTGAGGCTGGTGGTGAATAACCCTGAGGTTCCGAACCGTCAACAACGGTCTTCAAGGGATAAGCAGGTCGTGACAGGGGACAAATTGCAGACTCCGATTGAGAGGTTGCTTCTAGCCGTTATTATGCATAATGTCCGCCCGAGAGAGTGTGCTGACTTGAACGCTGTGGATTGTTTCTTTATGCGCCATCTGCTGGATGATGAGTTCTCTCGCGGCGCCTGTCCTATTGTTTTTCTGCTGCTGTTATTGATCATTTTTACGTATCATGGATGTGGATAGCACCACTTCTCTTGCTTTTCCACATTTTCTGCAGTATCTTTTTGAAAAGGAGAGAGTGGATTTCAGTGATGAGCGGCCTCAGCATTCAGCTTCTCCTCTGGACATGACAGCGATGCATCGCTTTCAGTGGGAGAAGATAGGAGATGGTTGGGGTTAAGCGTCGTCGTGCCCGACCGGGTGAGAGAGCTGCCCGAGCTGCTGGTGCTGATGGGGGGGCCTTCACAGATTCAGGGAGATGGTGGACCTGCCGTAGCGCCGACGCAAGATTTGAGGAGCTCATGACAGAGTTTCGAGATTGGCAGGGGGTGTGTACTGCCCGCTTTGATGAGTTCGGCTCGCGCCTTGACGATCTGTCTACTCAGGTTCAGAACTATGGAGTTCGCCTGACACTTTGGAGGCGCGCCGCCACGCTGCTGAGGTTCGCCAGGATGCGCGGATGGCTGAGTACGATACACGCTTTGCCCGTATGGAGGCATGGCATCTTCAGCATGGGTCACAGCTTCCACCACCTTCCTAGGATTTTGGAGTTTGGGTTGTTTCGTTCTCTCTCTTTCAGATCTTTTGATGTGTGTTTGCTTCTGAGATATTCTTTTGGGTTGTAATTCTATCATACGTTGGATTCGGCTACTACTTGTTTCATTACGACCATCGCTGCACTATGATGTTCACTTATACACTTACTGTTTATCTGCAAGTTGTGTTGGCTTTGGTTGTATTCTTGAGCTACAGGGCTGCTTTTTGATGCGGTGAGGTATTGAGGAAATTCAAAGGAAGCTCGTCGAAATTTCTGCAGAATTCAACACCCCGCTGTTTACATAAGTGTGAGGACGTTGTCCTCACCATACCCTAGGGGCGTGATTTCTAACTTCTTTTATTTTTCAAACGTTGTTTTCTGGAAGTTTGTGTTTCATTCCATCTTAATCATTTCATGAAGCAATGAGGGCATTGCTAAGTTTTAAGTGTGAGGAAGGGAAATTGCACATACTCATATTCATGATCAATTTCATTCGAATGTGCTAATTTTGACAATTTCTTTCAAGACAATTATTCCATTTGCACAATATTTTTGTGGCCCTAAAAAAAAAAATATTTTGGTTGCATAACATACCTGAGTCTTATTTAGTGGTTGGTTAAAGTTGGTTGGAACACCGCACGAGAGCACTAGTTCTTATGAGGTCGGAGGTGGTAAACAGTTGTGGGAAGTCTGGTTGCACTTCTTGTATGTACAGTTTTAACTAATGTTTGTCTATTTCTTCTTTAAAAAGTTAAGCCTATTAGTGCAACTATTGATTTGATTTCACTTGGGGACTTTGGGAATGATTATTGAATGAAAGGAAGGAAGGACAAAGGCAAGGTACTCCTCTAATCGAACTTTTAACCCAGAAAACAGGCCTCGCCCATTTGGTAATTAAGTCCTCGGGGTGCCTCATCACCCATCTACCTAAGGTCATCTGATCTGGGATAGGAGACCAACACCGCTACATGAATGGAGAGAAAAGTCTGAGGGATATAAAAGAGAAAGTTAATGCTTGTTTAGAAAGTTGAAGAAATTTGCTAATTTCAAATGCAAAGTGCAAAATCTTTCTTGATTATGAGTACGTGGTGATGAAAGGTAATATGGAATAAGATATTACTTCTCACCCTTGTCGTCCATGGATTGTGGAAAATTAATTGGAAAGTAGTCCTGAGTGAAATTGGAGTCAATGGTTTTACTATGTGCCTAAGTTCTTGCAAAATACGTCTCAATTCACTGTTTATAAAAACCTGCAAGTGTGGATCATTGTTCTCTATGACTGCTTTTCATTATTAGATCTCCTTGTGCACAGTTCTGAACTGACGGCTCCTTCTGTAAGACTTTAGTATGTTTCTATTGCTTGAGGGCAAGCAAAGATTAAGTGTGAGGAAGTGATAAGTCAGGAATTTGTCTAAGTTTACTAGACTAATTCATGCTTAATTTTCTACTTTATGACATTAACTTTCCTCTTTAATGCTTTAATTACTCTTCATTGTTAATTTGTCTCCAGTGATCGATTTCATATGTTTTCAGGATAAAATACTCAACAAAGTGCTTAAATGAAGATTTTAGAGGTTAGAGCAACATGGGAAGTCAAACCAGAGTCAAATACAGATTTTCATTCATCACTGTTGCACTTTATAGAGGGTCCGGGTTTGCATCTGGGTTTATAAACCCAGATCCCCTCGTCGCAGAACATTCTGCCTAATTTCAGGCTTGTTCCGGGTTTGAGGAATGGTTTGAAACCCGGAACATACCAGGGCGAGACTTTCTGCCTAAAAATTCATATGTTCCGGGTTCGCATGTTGGTTTGCAACCCGGACCACAAGACCGGAGAAGCTACTGCCTTAAATTTCATATGTTCCGGGTTTGCATATGGGTTTGAAACCCGGAACAATACAGACGGAGAAGCTACTGCCTTAAATTTCATATGTTCCGGGTTTGCATATGGGTTTGAAACCCGGAACAATACATACGGAGCGCGGAGTTTTGTTTCGTCGCGTAACGGAATTAATATCTTCCTTTTAATTTATGTTGGCCGTCGCTTTAGATTAGGTTAGACTAGAGCTAAATTAGAAGATAAAATTCTGTTTGTTATAAAAGAAAAGGCCAGCCAACGTGAGTAGACATCTTGGAGCGCACAGAATAATCACAACACAGAGAGAATTAGTTTGAGAGCTTGGAGTCTGGTTTAGAGTTTGGAGCAGAGCACAGAGAGGAGTTCACCACGGAGACTGAACAGAGTTTCTTCTTGTTCTCTATTATTACTAAGCTTATTGTAAACATGTCAATGGCTGAGTAGTTCCTTTAGATTTCGGTTTGCTATGTATCCCTAAATTGACTATTCCTGTTCCTTTGTGATTTAATATAATTTGATTGAGTAAAGTTATTTTCCTTGCTTAATTTCTTTAATCGTTATAATTTGGCCAATTATAAGGATTAGTATTTTGTTAGCTTATATGTGACGACTGCGGCTTTCAATTGAATTCAGGAAAATAACCGGTTAGTTTAGAGTCGGTAATTCCTCTAAATTGCTATTGACCAATAAACTAGATTGTTCTTAAAGCGGTTAGTAAACAGTGGGTTCGTAACGAGAGTTAGAATTCAGTCTTTAAACTAGTATTTGCTAAGCGGGAGACCGGAGGTAAATTATCTTTGTTCTAGGGTTTTACTCATAATTATCTTATTAATCACTTAGGGATAGGAATCACAGATTTAGGGTGCAGTAGTAAACCGGGATCTCTTTTCCAAATCAGTTTCACAACATTTATTTGTCCTACTGTTATTGTTATTCATTCTGTTTACAGTCTTTAATTGTCATCAAATCAAACCCCAATTTCCTGTTTTATTTTGTTTCGGTTAGTAAAGATTAAACTAGACACATCGCCTCCTCTGGTCCGATACTTAGGGATTACTCTCTATTAAAACTTGCTAGAATTGATCGGTACACTTGCCGTTAGGTTTTATCCCAACAAGTACTTGGCACAAAATGGGTCTTTAGAAATAAGCTGAATGAAATGGGAGAAGTTGTCAGGAATAAGGCTCGTTTGGTAGCTCAAGGATATCGCAACAAGAAGGAATAGACTTCCAAGAAACCTTCGCTCCAGTAGCAAGGATGGAATCTATCAGATTACTAATTGCATTTGCTCCACACAAAGGAATCAAACTCTTCCAACTTGACATCAAGAGTGCCTTCCTAAATGGGTACGTCAAAAAAGAAGTGTATGTTGAGCAACCTCCAGGTTTTGAGACACGAGAAGGAAAAGACATGGTACATAAACTTGACAAAGCTCTTTACGGGCTCAGACAAGCTCCAAGATCATGGTATGATCTCCTGTCCTCCTATGTATTGGAAAACCACTTTAAAAGAGGTAAAGTGGACAAAACTTTATTTGTTTACAACAACAAAATAGATTTCCTAATTGTGTAAGTATATGCTGATGATATAATCTTTGGAGCCTCTAATGAAAATGTTTGCAAAAAGTTCAAAGCATTGATGAAAAAGGAATTTGAGATGAGTGATCTGGGAGAATTGAAATTCTTCCTAGGACTTCAAGTCAAGCAGAATGATGAAGGGACCATCATATCCCAAAAGAAGTACGTAAAAGACTTACTGAAGAGATTTGGAATAGAGGGATGTAAGACGTTTGACACACCAATGGCAGTTGGCACTAAGATGGGTATCATGACTGGTGACTAACCGGTTGACCAGCGATCTTACAAAGAGATGATTGGTTCTCTACTATATTTAACTGCTAGCAGACCTGAGATCATGTATAGCATTTGCTTATGTGCCAAGTTTCAAGCAGATCCAAGAGAAAGTCACCTCACAGCAGTAAATAGAATCCTACGTTACTTAAAAGGAACCATGAATCTTGGTCTCTTTTATCCTAAGTTCAATAACTGTAACTGATAAGATCGGGGTGCTGACCGAGTAGGTCTGAGGTGCTAGTCTCAGACCAACTCTGCTTAGAGATAAGTAATTTCCAAGGAGATAATACGGAAGATTTTTGTGTAAAATTGACAAGATAGGACTCTGCTTGTATTGAAATTCAATGTGAATTACAACCTAGCTTCCTATCTTGGGATTCGACAGAAGTATTCTGTCTCATCCAACACTCGCTCTACTCTCGGCTTTGATCAATGCGTAATAAGAAGTAAAGGGAGTGTTCTATGTGTGCTCTCTAGGTAATAAATACCTAAGCTGATTGACTAAGTCTCACTAAGATCTCTTAGAATGCTTTCTCACCCAATTGATATTTTTCTCTCTCAAAGTGCTAGTCTAGGATGCGTTACAAGTATGTGTACAATCCTATGCTTATATACAATCTTAACAGTTCCTAAAATATCGGAAGTGTCTTCATGGAACAACTCTCTAAATTTAGGTGCGCAAGTATCGGAGACACTTAGTTGCTACACGATCGCCATAAGCGCATGTCGCGCATATATCCACGTCTCCGAGATAGTCGGAGCCACTCGGTAGTTTCATGCCTTGGTTGATCAGAGATAGGTGTCCAGGTATCGGTGCAAAGCTACTCGAGCTGGTGAGTCGCGAGGGCAAGTCTTTCTGTAGAGCTACTCTGACTGAGGAGGCAATCATCTGCAAAACCAAGTCTCCAACAAGATTCCCCCTTTTTGCTGATGATGGCAAACTCAGTGTATCTAGTGCGAACTTTGATGTCTGTATTGTTTGTGCCGACAAAAAATGGATGACAGAGCAAAGCAACTATCTCGGGAGAACAACTCGCTATTTGTTCCCCCTTAAACCAATATTCCCCCTTAAGATGATGCTGTTAAATAAGAGCAGATAAAACTATAGTGCGAAGCTATTTCAGAAACTATTTAACAGAAAATAGAAACCAATCCGCAACATAGGGAGGCCTTTAGAGACACTCAGTGTCCACACATAGTCGCCCGCATAAACCAGCCATGGGATACATCGCTTCCCCCGTTTGCCAACATCAGGGGAAACACATTAACAATATCCAAAAACATAGTATCCGAAAGTCAGACAATAAACCACCAGAGCAACAAAATGTTTGAAGAGTCAGTTGTCCTAGGTACTATGGGTTAAGAGGGAGTGGGGTAAGTTTGTTAGACATCTCCTTGGTCCATTCCTTTGTCCACGACCGTCGCTCCATCTTCCCCCGAAGCCTCAGCATCGTCCATCACCTTCGCTGCTGCAAGTGTTTCAGCAAAAGTCTCCCTGAACTCCTCGACCACTTTCTTGACCCCGCCTTCTAATATGTTCATCGTCTTCTTGTGGTTGTTGTCGAGGACGTCGATGAGAATATCGATCTTTGTGGCTAGGGTAGCCAAGTTTTCTTCTATCGTACAAACTCTTTCGGTGAGAGTTAGCGTGTCTGAAGTGGGAGTTGGTTTTGGAGTGGGTTGCTTTTTTGATGGAGGATTTGGTTTGGAGACAAACTTGAGCTGGAAAGACAAAGTTTTGTTGTACAAAATCTGACCAAGTGTGTCAGTTTCGGTTATACGACTGGCTTTGGAAGGATCAAAGGAGATTCCACAGTGTGTCAGGGTTTTGGGTATCCAGAAGACGTACCCAATGAGTGTCGGGGTGAGGAGATAGTCGAAGCTATGTGGTTTAGGATCAATTTGGGAAGGTTTATTTTTTGTTGGTGGATCAGACAGTACATTAGGGCAAGATCAAGAGGCCGGACAAACTGGTTTCCTTCCTTTCTAGGGACGAGGTTTTTGATCACCAAGGTGTGTAGTATTTGGTGAATGTTTGATAGAGCGGGTCGGTCTAAAGAATGACCGACTCGGCTATTTGGCAAAAAGAAATCATAAACCTCTTTCGCGGTTATAAACCCTAGATCAGGAAATCCAACCCTATCAAAGAATTCTAGTCCAGAAGTAGGTATGGCCAAATGATTCGCAATAGAATTAGGGTCAAGAAGAATATCTTGTTCATGTACCTCGGTCATGATTTTCCCTTTCCGAATGACACAGTGTTGGTAGAACTGGTAGGCCTCGTCTTTGTGGAAGGTTTGGATGCCGTGAAATAGATGAATCCAGTTCTGAAACCTGAACATTTCTTCAAACATGGTGAAGCCCATGGAGTGTAACCACTCAAGATCCAATAGTTTGCCTTTCACCAGATGTCGTGAATCAGCTTGGTCATCCGGAGGTAGGGAATAGACCGTTGTGTTGGTATCTATCAGACCTAGTCTTGGTGGTGGTGTTGGAGGGACCAATTCAGACCGAGGACGTAGTCGCTTTCTAGATGAGGTAGTTCCTGTGTCAGAGTCAGCTTGAGTTGAGGAGTGTGTTGCACTTTTCATCTTCTCTGGTACTGAAGCTTCAGTGACAGGTGGAGGTGGAAGGACCGTGGCTACAGGAGTGGATTTTGAAGATGACGGTTGGGTTTTGGCTCTAGATCGTAAAGTTTGAGTAGGAGGAGGGTGAGGAAGAGCTGCTTTGGTTCGTCGGGTTTTCTTTGGTGATGGTGACTGTTCAGAGGCAGGGGGCTGGTTTTCTGTTTCTTGGGTTTCTTCCGGTTTTCCGGATTCTTTGGTGGAGAAGTCAGGTTGTGGGAGGGTAGATTGTTGATCAACAGGAGGGTCGAAGGAGCCGAACTGAATGTGGGGTGATTTGGTAATTGTGTCAGGTGTGGGTATGATCGGGGTTGTGGGTGGTGAGGACTGCTTCGTGGGAGAAGGTGTAGTTTTCAATTTTTGCAGTGACGCTGTGGGGTTTGTGGTAAAAGTTGGTTCAGTCGAGATGTTGGGTAGTGGGGTGGCGAGAGGTTGGGTGTCGATTGACATGTCAAGTGCCACGACGGTGGAGGTAGAAGTGGAGGTGGGAGTTTGTTTGGCTTGGATGAAAGTGAGCTTGTTGATTAAGGCTTGGAGGAGTTGTAGGTCATTGGGGAGGTCGGCGTCGGAGAAGGTGGTTTTCGGGTTGGGTGTGGGGTTTGATGCCATGGTGTAAGGGTTTTGAGTACAGGACCGAAGATAAAAGGTTTCAGGAGTAGGCTCTAGATTGTGACGGAAGGTGTGGGTAGTCGAAGGAGTATTGCATCTCAATATAAGTATACTGTGTTTGTCAGGGTTAAATTATGTGATTGGGGGAGATGGGTAGTAGCGGATTACGGGGCGAGGATTTCACGGTTGTTTTTCGTGTGCGAAAAGATAGATTTTTAATGTGCTGGTGTTCATTGTGTAACAGACGTACTAGGTCATCAGACATACTAATGCATATCACCCAAACAATGGAAAACAGGAGAAGGAGATACAACCTTAGCTAAGTCATACAGGTCATACCTAGTTGTGAACGCAGAGTTTCAAAAGGTCCTCGTTGCAACGGTTTGGTGAATATATCTACAAGTTGATCAGAAGTAGGAACGTATTCTAGTTGTATCAGCCCTTTTTCAACGTAATCCCTTAAGAAGTGGTGACGAATCTCAATGTGTTTTGTCCTGGAATGATGAACAGGTTTTTAGATAAATCAATAGCACTACTGTTGTCACAGATTATTGTAGTACAAGTAGGAGGAATGAGATAGTCCTGTAGTTGTTGTTGTATCCATAGTATCTGTGCACAACAAGCAGTTGCGGAGACATATTTGGCTTCAGCGGATGACAGGGCTACCGTGTTTTGCTTCTTTGAACTCCAGGCTACAGGACATAGTCCTAAAAATTGTGCGGTGCCAGACGTGCTTTTTTGTCTAATAAGGAACTTGCAAAATCAGAGTCGTTGTAACCCATTAGAGTAAAATCAGGAGTACGCGGGTACTAGAGGTACATGTCCTGGGTGTTTTTCAAATAGCGAAAGATGCGCCTTACACTTTGTAGGTGGGATTCTTTTGGGTTTGCCTGAAATCTTGCACATAGACATACAACATAGAGGATGTCAGGTCGACTTGCTGTCAAGTATAGGAGAGAACCTATCATACCTCTATATAGTGTGGCATCAATAACAATTCCTTTTTCATCCAGATGTATTTTTTTGATGAATTTGAGTCCCGTTCTCTTGCTGAATGATTTGAAGACCTGAGAAGAATTTAATTCTCCAAGAGCACTCATTTCAAACGCTTTACTCATGAGATCAAAAAAGAATGAACATAATTCAAGAATAGTTGATCCATATATTATATCATCCACATGGATCTGGACAATGAGTATGTTGTCACCTTTGGTGAGAGTAAAAAGAGTTTTGTCAACCTTACCTCGGATGAAGCCATGAGACAATAAGTAGGATCAGAGACGTTCATACCATGCTCGTGGTGCCTGCTTCAGTCCATATAGCGCCTTGTCTAACTTGTAGACATACACAGGGTGGAGTGGGTCTTCGA
Source organism: Limonium bicolor (assembly GCA_023374045.1). Taxonomy (NCBI): domain Eukaryota; kingdom Viridiplantae; phylum Streptophyta; class Magnoliopsida; order Caryophyllales; family Plumbaginaceae; genus Limonium; species Limonium bicolor. Next base: position 6,144,544 of record CM041777.1, read on the forward strand.
ATCCCGGTGGTTGAGCAACATAAACATCCCTGTCGATGTATCCATGTAAAAATTTAGTTTTTACATCCATTTGGTAAAGCTTCATACCACGATGAGCCGCGCAGGCCATGAGTATTCGAATTGCCTCAATTCGAGCGACTGGAGCATAAGTCTCGTCGTAATCAATTCCTTCAGCTTGGGCGTATCCTTGAACCATGAGTCTAGCTTTGTTATGAGAGATGTTCCCTTGATCATCTAGCTTATTGCGAAACACCCACTTGGTACCAATTGGTTTATGGTTTGTTGGACAGGGAACAAGTTACCAGACAGAATGGCGTTGCAGAGAATGTAGTTCTTCTTGCATTGCGAGTATCCAGTCATGGTCCCCTAGGGCTTGGTGGACATTTTTTGGTTCGATTGTAGAGATGAAGGCATTAAAGGCACAGAGATTGTGATGGATTTCGCTGCGTGTTTGAACACCTTTAGTGGGATCACTTAGTATTTGGGTGATTGAGTGAGCGGAGGCTTGATGGAATTTTCTTGCGGAGTTTGAGGGTAGGGTAGTGGAGGTTTCTGGTGTTTGGTGAGTTTGAGGAGTGGTTGTAGTTGTGGTGTGAGGGTGAGGTTGTAGGTCATCAATGGGGGTAGGTGAGGCATCTTTAAACGAGTCATCAGGGTCATCGTCACTGTCGGAGGATGAGTCTGTCGGAAGAGGTGTTTGGGGTAGAGGGATGGTTGCTACAGGAATTTCAATGAAGGTTGTATCTTGGACATCTTCATGAGGTACGTGTGGGTTGTTGTCGTAATCACTGGAGTTAGAAATTCTTCAAAACGAATGTGAGGACTTTCTTCAAGGCATTTTGTTCGTTTGTTGAGAACTCTGTAAGCTCGGCTTTGGGATGAGTACCCAAGGAATATTCCCTCATCGCTTTTGGAGGCAAACTTGCCTAGAGTATCCTTTCCATTGTTGTGAATGAAGCACTTACATCCAAAACGTCGTAGATGGCTTACAGAGGGAGGACGTTTTTTGAGGATTTCGTATGGTGTTTTTCCAAGGAAGGGATGAATAGACGCCCTATTCAGTATGTATGCAGCTGTGTTAATGGCTTCAACCCAATATGAGGCTGGTAGGCTACTGTCAATGAGCATTGTTCTTGCCATTTCTACTAAGGCGCGATTCTTCCGTTCTACTACTCCGTTTTGTTGTGGAGTACGAGCCGCTGATGTCTGATGTACGATTCCCTTTGTCCTACAAAACTCAGAAAAGTGGATATTGCAAAATTCTGTACCGTTGTCAGAATGTGTTGTTTTGACTGAGGTAGAAAGTTTGTTAGTAATCATATGGTACAAAGTTTCGAATTCATAAAATGTCTCCGATTTGGTCTTAAGAAAGAGTACCCATGTCCAGCGTGAGTAGTCATCCACGATGACTAGAACGTACTTCTTACCACTCTTGCTTTGAACGTGCATCGGTCCACATAGATCCATGTGTAATAGGTCCGACGGAGATGTTGTAGACATCTCTGGTTTGCCTGGGAAGCTTGCTCTCGTATGTTTACCTTGTACGCATGCAGGACAGAGTGAGTCGGTCTGGAAGAAGTTTGTCGTAGGAAGACCTACTACAAGATTTCCGTTTTTAATTTTGTTGAGCAATTTGTCGTGTGCATGACCTAGTCGGGAATGCCATAAGGAAAGATTTATGTCCTGTACACTGAGACAAAGAGTGCCGTCTAGGTTAGGGGTATCAAAAGATAGCTTATAAAGATTGTTCACCCTTACACCAGTGGCTTTAAGAAGACCTGTTTGCTCGTCAAAGATTTTGCAGTCAGATGCCGGAAAGAGAACAACATTAGAGAGATCACATATTTGAGAGATACTTAGAAGATTGTGTCCAAGACCATCTACTAAATTTACATTTTCTATTTTAAGGTAGGAGGGATTACCGACGGTTCCAATACCAATGATTTCACCATGAGCATTGTCGCCGAAAGTTACCTTTCCCCCGTTGTGTTGAGAGAGAGTCGTGAACTTGTCAGGGTCTCCTGTTATATGTCGTGAGCACCCACTATTTAGAAACTAAGAGTCATTGTCCACGGTCTTCTCTCTCTACAAAACAATTAGAGGTTCGATTTAGGAACCTAGGCGAACTTGGGTTCCCTTTTTGATGAAAAAGAGTTGTGCAGATGTCGTGCTTTAGACAGAGTATGTAGACGTTGCATACTAAAAGATAAATCTCTACCAAGCTTATGACATGATGAGTGAATATGCCCGTCATAGCCACAGTAACCGCAAATTAATAGAGAAGGTAGGTGAACATACTGCTTTTGCCAACGAAATTTGTTTTCAAATTTTTCTTTTTGGAATTTTTATCGTTGAAGATCGTTGGGTTTTGAAGCCATTTTGGGCAGATTGACTTTGCCTTTGTTTTTCAGCCAGTGAGGGGGACTCGAGGATGAGACCAAATCCATCTGTGCCTTTTTAAGGGCGACTGTTAGGGAGTCGATCTCTTTCTCGAGTTGAGCTTGCCTTTCATTTGACTCTCGGAGTTTGTTTTCAAAGAATTTTGGTTTTTGCATAGCAGCAACCTCACGAACAAAGGTAATTGGTTTGAATAATTTTTCAGGAATTTTGGAACAATTTTTCTGTGAAGATACGACTTGGTTTTTTAAAGAGCTGATGAGACTATGAGCATCTCTTAACTCACTTTCAAGTTTTTCAACTTTTTGCTCAGACTTTTGGAGTTTGAGACGGTCGTTGTTGACATGCCCTTTTAACACATGTATTTCTTCATAAAGAGAAGCTATCCTTTCTTGTTCTTCAATTAAATCGAATTCAGGATGACTAGGATCTATGTAGTAAGTGGACAAGTATAAAGAAGGAACAGCGTATGAGTCTGAGAAATTTTCAGTTACCTTTGAAGAGGGACTCTTGCATACCTGATTTTTGTGAGCCATGAGGCAGATTAAGCTTGATGTTCCGATCTCAGGTTCTTCCGAGTCAGAATCTCCCCATGTTGCATTGGCTACCAGTGATGATTGCTCCCGATCATCCTTCTTCTTGAGTGGACAGTTGTTGGCGTAGTCCCCCGGTTTCAAGCACTTAAAGCATACTCGGTCTCCAGTTCCAGTGTTACCTTGCTGATTTCTGTTGTATGATCGATAGGACCGATTCTGAATTTGGCCCGATCTGATTTGACCATTCCTTTCTAATCGATCTCGCATGAATTTTCTGAAGTTCTTGACCAGCATGGCCATTTCTTCAAAGGTATTTGCAGAAACTTCCTCTATTATGCCGTCAATCAATGTGTCACACAGTTGTTGTATTAGTTCTTGATTAGAAGAGGTAGTCTCCTAGTGGAATGACTCCTGCTGATGAGCTGCTATTTGGCCGGGTGTAGTCTTTACCTGTAGGGCTTGATTCACGTTAGGATAAGAACTTGTGTGAGAAGAATTACCTCTGTTATTAACATTCATTTTGTATTTGTTGATGGACTGAAGATAGGACCCTAGATCGGTCAAGGTCCATTTTTCTAAGCTTTTGGAAGCTTTTGTAGAGATAACACTCTCAGCCCATTCTTCACTCAGACTGTCCAGAAATTTGTTGTTGATATTTTCATTTCACTCTCCAATCTGCAACTCCTCCATAGTAGCAGTGAGTTTAGTGAATCTTGCAAGCATATCGATGAGGGATTCTCCAGGCTTTCCTACGAAGTTTTCGTCGTCCATTCTCAGTTCTTGTATTTTTGATTTCCGAAGCTCAGTATTGCCTTCGTGAACAGCTTGAAGGTGATCCCAAATATCTTTTGCCACCTTGATGTGATATACTCTTCTTCTTTTGGGTGGAGAGAGACTTGTGTAGATGACTCGTACAGCTTGGGCATTTAGCTCAACACATCAGCGCTTTTCAGCCGTATAAGAACTTGGATCTTTCCCTTCAGGCATTAGGAAGTTTCCTTTTGCCACTACCGTCCAGAGTTGTTGATTGAGTGGCTGGAGGTGCGACGCCATCTCGTTCTTCCACATATTGTAGTTTGTGGAGGTTAGCTTGGGGTTCTCCACCTGCATCCTGTTGTTATTGTTGGAATTTGAGATTTCCGCCATTTTGAGAGATTTGTCAGCCAACGCAGGCTCTAATACCACTTGATAGGATTGGGGTGCTGACCGAGTAGGTCTGAGGTGTTAGTCTCAGACCAACTCTGCTTAGAGATAAGTAATTGCCAAGGAGATAATGCGGAAGCTTTTTGTGTAAAATTGACAAGATAGGATTCTGCTTGTATTGAAATTCAATGTGAATTACAACCTAGCTTCATATCTTGGGATTCGACAGAAGTATTCTGTCTCATCCAACACTCGCTCTACTCTCGGCTTTGATCAATGCATAACAAGGAGTAAAGAGGAGTGTTCTATGTGTGCTCTCTAGGTAATAAATACCTAAGCTGATTGACTAAGTCTCACTAAGATCTCTCAGAATGCTTTCTCTCTCAAATGATATTTTTCTCTCTCAGAGTGCTAGTCTAAGATGCGTTACAAGTATGTGTACAATCCTATGCTTATATACAATCTTAACAGTTCCTAAAATATCGGAAGTGTCTTCATGGAACAACTCTCTGAATTTAGGTGCGCAAGTATCGGAGACACTTAGTTGCTACACGATCGCCATAAGCGCATGTCGCGCATATATCCACGTCTCCGAGATAGTCAGAGCCACTCGGTAGTTTTGCGCCTTGGTTGATCAGAGATAGGTGTCCAGGTATCGGTGCAGAGCTACTCGAGGTGGTGAGTCACGAGGGCAAGTCTTTCTGTAGAGCTACTCTGACTGAGGAGGCAATCATCTGCAAAACCAAGTCTCCAACAGTAACGTTGTAGGATTTTCAGATGCAGACTATGGAGGATCTATCACCGATAGAAAGAGCACTTCAGGGACAGCATTCAGGGCTAAGAATATTTCTTTGAGTCATTCCTTAACTTTTACCTAATTTGTTCAATTAGAGTGGGCGTCATGATAGAACAACTCGTATAAGCTTCCCCTTCTGGAGCAGTCGCTCTAGTGGACTATAATAGTGCGGTTTGTTAGGAGTCCACAGAGGCCTGACGGCCGGAGCCATTGCACCAATAGCAGTGCCCTCTGACCAACGATCGCATCCGGCTAGTTGGAGTTTCATAACGAGAGAACCCTATCCGGTCGTTCCCGCTCTTCGGTGATCACCCATGCGCAACCATGTAGTCCGTGACTACCCTGGATTTTTTCCTCATCTTAATTGTTTACTTAATTCCACCATATAATTCGGTCTGTGACCTTTACCTAAGATCTATGCTTAGGTTATGTAGAGTGTATTCTCTATGTAAGGACCTTTAAGGTCGTTAACTTTCACCTAGACGTCACCTAGGCTGCGTTCATCCTCAGATTTATATGATAAGATCACAGTTATTTTCCTTTTTCCATTTCCATATTGTCAACCACAATCCGATTCGAGTTTTCATAAATGATTTCCAAATTGTAAACCGTCGCGTACAATGAAATTGTGAAATAATAGATAATTAAATCCACAACCATAGCACATAGCAAACATATCACTCTTGTCATGCATTCACACATACCAGAACTCGAAGAAGCCCTCAGGAACACTCGGACCATATAGAACGTACCTTACACCGATGAACAATGCTAGCGTGAAGTACCACGCTCGCCCACTATACCCTCTTGTAGCCCGTAGCTCATATCCTAGCTCGTATCTCTGGAACATACCACTAAGTATTAATTTACTATAATCCAACTGATCTAGTGTTCCAAGCAGTGCTAAACCCCCGGTAATTAACCCCTTAATTGGTTTGCCATTGTTACTCAGGTTTTCGAATGTGTTCGGGATTAGTTTGAACCATACTTTATTTATGTGATAAATAATATATAATATCAGCTTACTACTTGGGATTTTTAATCCATGTCATATCCCATTTAATCATAGGCTATTACTCTTGTATATATATATACATATACATATATTAATATATAACCATATAGTTTATTACTATATGTTATAATCGACCTTATAGTTTTATCAAACTATTAAACTCTCATTTAGGTTATGAGTTGGTCAATTTGACCCCCTTTGGTCAATTAAGTTGACTTGGTCAATTTGGGTTGACTTGGTCAATGTATCAGAGTGAACAAGTCTATATAATTCATATTATAATCCTTGAATTATATAATTCATTTGTTGATCAATTCCTTATGACATGACATTAGCTATTAAGCCTAATGTTGTATAATGTAGTCCTCCATTTTTATATTATATTTTATCCCTCTCTATACGATTGCCACATTATATTGTATAATTCTTTACACCTCACACATTCGAATGAGGTTATATGAATTATAAAATTCATTGTATAATGATATTTCTTACCAACCTTCATTATTTCAGGTGAGTTAAAACTCTCTTAATTTTTTATTACTTTACATACTAACACTTAGATATTATATCTAATGTTAGCTAATATGGTCATAAACCTTATAATCATCTCCATACTAAATTATAAATTCCTTAATCTCATTATCACAATTCCTCACCCTTATACAACCATTTCCTCCCATATGAATTATAAAATACTATGATTAATACTAACATCCAATACTGACAGTAGGATCATATATTTAATATTATGTTATGTAGTTCCCAACCTTAATGTATGATCTGAAATTTCATTCCAACGCTTAATATATAACCTCACCCCTTTAATTCCAACACTTTAATATATATATAATGGGGGTTGCTATTCGCAGTACAAAATTACTAATCACCGCAGTACAAAATTTTTTTAATTCATATTGATGTTCTACACATGTAATGATGTGTCGCTGTGTTTTTTTTTTCCAAAAATGATATCTGAAAGTAAATTTACCGAAGTAGTTTGTAGTTGATTAGTAGCGAATTTTACTAGTTACTTTTTTGTTGGAATCAATACAGGAACCTTTTTTTTGTAAAAAAAAGTGTTGGATTACATTTTTATGTGTTTATATTATTAATTTGACTTAAAATTAATTTTGTACTGAATAGCAAAATACTTTACTATTTGCAGTACAATTTTTTTTTTCACCAAACTTAGTTGAATAAGTTTGAATGTTATGGGGAGACACTTTTTTTTGAAATAATATACAATTGAATGACCAAATTTAAGTCAATATGATTAAACAACAACTAAGTTAAAGAAAAACTAGGTTACAACAACTAATTTATAGAAAAACTAAGTTACAACAAAAGTTAAAGAAAAACTAAGTTACAACAACTAAGTTAAAGAAAGACTAAGTTACAACAACTAAGTTAAAGAAAAACTAAGGTACAACGTTGATCCAACTATCTAACCTAGATTGTATTTGATGAATCCAAGGTCCGACAGTGTTTGGATCTCTATAAAAGAACCACTGCGGATAGACAGGGGGAGTGGGGAGTCATCAACCATGCCGAACCTTACGAAATGACCCTGGGGGCAAATTCCTATGTGGATCTCTCCTCTTGGGCTATCACGATCGGTATAATTATCGAGCGGAAGGTATGTGGCACTTGCCATACCCCCAAATACAGTAGAGTAGAAAACTACTATCGAAGTGTACTTTGTCGCGATCGCCAACCCCATTTCCGTGTTCATCCATTTCTCTGGAGGTGTTGGCTCTCCTGAATTCCAACGAAGCGCTCTTAACATGCCGTTGTACGGTCCTTCGTTAAAAATGGCCTTGTATAGTCCATTCACAGGTGCTTGATTCTTCATGTGATTGTACAATGCTCTACGGACATCTTTCCACCTCTCTTGATTTGAATATAGGTAATCAGCAATGACCCTGAAACCACAATTCCCATCTCCACGAACATCAATATACCCAGTCATATATTGATATAGGTTGGGGTTGAAATTCTGGTAGTATGGGAAGTTGTCAAGGGACAGGAATCGACTCGGATTTGATGATCCTCTATTACGTGATCTTCTATTTGATGGCGCTCCTTCTGACTGGCCTGCCCTTGGTCGGTTACGCTCCCAAGACGAAGGTTCCCGTCGGTTTGGTCTTGAGGGCCCGGTAGGTCTGCCAATCCCAAACTGTTCCAATGGCTCTCCTAATTGGCACACCATATCTGGGTGAAGGAAGTTTTGGATTTGACTGTAACATTTCGCCATCAGAGTAGGATCATCTACTGTGCTACCTCAGAAGCTATGTCTCGCCATCTATTTGTTCTTCCTCCATGTAGGATACCATATCAATTGTCGATTCATGTTTCTCCCAGCTTAGGGTATACCAGAAACGATGTATATCCCTCTTCGAGCATAGTATACCACTATCCAGCATGTAGTTTAATTTACAAGCGCAAGGTAATCCATGAGAGGTTACCTTGTCACATCCACAGAGTGAGCTGTCCATTTGCACATAATTCGCCCTTCCAAGCTCCTTGACTAGTCATCTAAGCAAAGGGTACTAACCTTCCCGATCAGGTCAGCAATTGGAACCCTCATGTGCTCTCTTCTGTGTTTTGTCCTGGCTGCCTCAAAATCCTTTTTTAACTCCCGGATGCTTGTATTCACATGATCGTTAATCTTTGGAAAGATTACATCCAAAGTGTGTCTAGCACTCCTTAATCTCGCCTTTAGAGAAGAATGTGCGCTCTCCACCCTATCAAATGTTTAAGTAAGTTTTATAGATCTATAACAATGACTGTATTATCTTAAACATTACAAGATTAACAATTTTACCTATTTGTCGTTGTGTTGCCGAAGTGCAACACATTCTTGACCCAAGCCTCCACAAATTTTTCCTTGTATTTCTCCCAGACTGATGCAACATACGTAATGAAACGTGGGTAGCTTCGGTATGTATTCTTGAAATTTTCGTACCTCTCGTTGTACTCCTGCTCTGTGCTCGAGTAGACAACAAAATTCCACATTCGGACTGCAGCCGCCCCCTTCCTCTATCACCCATATAAGTCTCGGCTTTCCCCTGAACGTTCCTACTTATGTGCCACCGACATAGTAGATGATGAGATTCAGGAAATACCTCTTCTAAGGCATTCATCAGGGCCAGACATCTGTCGGTGATAAATGTAGAGGTTGTAGTCCGCCCGAGGAGGTCCCTTAATTGTTGAAGTGCCCACACATACATGTCTGTTGATTCTGATACAAGAAAGGCGAAGGCAATGCTGAAGTTTTTGCCTATACTCGTCATCCCGATGAACTGAACCAAAGGCATTTTTGCTATGTTTGTTTTATAGGTAGCATCAATGCCTATGACATACGGGAAAGCATGGAGCAGTAATCTAGAGGTAGGGTGTGCAAAGAAGATGGACCCAAGTCGTGTTTCATCCCCTAAATTGTGAAATATAATCATGTTATCTATCAAATTAATATGAAACCTAAATGATTGAAGTTATTTGAGACATACTGAGTTGACTTACTTGGTTCTGTAATGTAATCGTAGTAGTAGTTGTTTTTGTCTAGCTCACTCAGCAGAGTCTGCACCATAGATCGACCATTTCTCTTTACTAGTTTTGTTTTTTATCCGGTTGTATATGTCTTTCCTTGTTGCTGACGTTTCTGGGTTGATTGTTGTGAGCTCTGAATAAATTGCACAGGGTGGCACACCGACTCTGCTTCTCTGATCGATCATAATCTCCTCCGCCTCAGTCAGGCATTTTCCCACAAAATGACCCTCTGCCCACTCAGCGAGATCATGGTTATGCCATCCGTTACCCACTTGCAAGAAACACCCGTAGCTTGTGTAATACCCCTTAATTCGAAAAGGACAACCACATTTCTTTGAACCAGATGATCTGCGCCGGTTGATGACACCAGGTCGTGATGTCCTTCGTGGTTTCCAATACCTCTCGCATGTTATATGGAAATCTTGGCCCGACCGAGAACTTTGAATTATGGTGTAGATATGGTTGGGATGGCCAACACTATCTACCCAAGCTTTCGCTTCTTCTTTACTCCTAAAGGCCTGGTTTGTTTGAAATAGTAACCTGTGTCCACCACCGGAGTCGATTATACATCTGTTGCATGTAGTCATCCATCTTGCATTATGATCTGGAACCCTTCATCAAATTCATCCCAATCTGAATCAGTGGTTGAGTCACTTTCCTGTAATAAGGGTCGAGAGAATGTTAGATGAATATTGAAATATGAAATATTAGTGTGAATATGATTTACAAAGACAATAAACTAAATACTTACTGGCCTTGAAATTGGAACATACTCATGATCGGAATCTGAAGATTGACTCATGTTTAGAGAGCTTGCACAGTTTTACGAAATTATTTTTGGAAGAGAGTGAGGAGATAGAGAGCTTCGAGAATATGGAGAGTGAGTGTGTGAAGATGAAATGGAGGAGGCATCCCTTATATAGAGGTTGGTCATGAACTAGCCACAAGGTTACAAGCTGCAAACGGTAACCTGGTACGTGCACAGTGACCTGGTACGTGTACCTTTCCTGACAAAAGTAATTACCTATGGTAACTTTGAATTCACTTTGTACTGCAAACGGTAACCTGGTACGTGCACAGTGACCTGGTACGTGTACCTTTCCTGACAAAAGTAATTACCTATGGTAACTTTGAATTCACTTTGTACTGCAAACGGTAACCTGGTACGTGCACAGTGACCTGGTACGTGTACCTTTCCTGACAAAAGTAATTACCTATGGTAACTTTGAATTCACTTTGTACTGCAAACGGTAACCTGGTACGTGCACAGTGACCTGGTACGTGTACCTTTCCTGACAAAAGTAATTACCTATGGTAACTTTGAATTCACTTTGTACTGCAAACGGTAACCTGGTACGTGCACAGTGACCTGGTACGTGTACCTTTCCTGACAAAAGTAATTACCTATGGTAACTTTGAATTCACTTTGTACTGCAAACGGTAACCTGGTACGTGCACAGTGACCTGGTACGTGTACCTTTCCTGACAAAAGTAATTACCTATGGTAACTTTGAATTCACTTTGTACTGCAAACGGTAACCTGGTACGTGCACAGTGACCTGGTACGTGTACCTTTCCTGACAAAAGTAATTACCTATGGTAACTTTGAATTCACTTTGTACTGCAAACGGTAACCTGGTACGTGCACAGTGACCTGGTACGTGTACCTTTCCTGACAAAAGTAATTACCTATGGTAACTTTGAATTCACTTTGTACTGCAAACGGTAACCTGGTACGTGCACAGTGACCTGGTACGTGTACCTTTCCTGACAAAAGTAATTACCTATGGTAACTTTGAATTCACTTTGTACTGCAAACGGTAACCTGGTACGTGCACAGTGACCTGGTACGTGTACCTTTCCTGACAAAAGTAATTACCTATGGTAACTTTGAATTCACTTTGTACTGCAAACGGTAACCTGGTACGTGCACAGTGACCTGGTACGTGTACCTTTCCTGACAAAAGTAATTACCTATGGTAACTTTGAATTCACTTTGTACTGCAAACGGTAACCTGGTACGTGCACAGTGACCTGGTACGTGTACCTTTCCTGACAAAAGTAATTACCTATGGTAACTTTGAATTCACTTTGTACTGCAAACGGTAACCTGGTACGTGCACAGTGACCTGGTACGTGTACCTTTCCTGACAAAAGTAATTACCTATGGTAACTTTGAATTCACTTTACTGCAAACGTAACCTGGTACGTGCACAGTGACCTGGTACGTGTACCTTTCCTGACAAAAGTAATTACCTACGGTAACTTTGAATTCACTTTGTACTGCAAACGGTAACCTGGTACGTGCACAGTGACCTGGTACGTGTACCTTTCCTGACTAAAGTAATTACCTATGGTAACTTTGAATTCACTTTGTACCGGATCATCAACTTCTCCATGGTGTGTTTGGTCACTTCGTTCGGCAAGAATCTAATTTGAATAGTGGGGGTGAATTCTTTTTAGGGAAAATTCACGATATAACCCTGTTTTCTTTCAGTAGCCGTTGAACTAGCCGTTGGACATGTCAGTGACCGTTACTCAAATATTATAAAAGAGGGTATTAGTGTCCCAACATACTCATTCCTTACCCTGTGCTCTCAGAATCTGTCTAATTACATCTTGCTTGAACTCTTCATACCTTAATTCCCATTTCGCTCTCAAAATCAAGTGGAGTTTCCTTTCTGTTTGCACGTTAATTATGTAGCTACTTTTGGTCGTCATGGAGCACAATTTGATAGAAGAATGGGGCACAGACGCATAGAAGTTACCATGCCATATCCTATTAATCTCCGTGATCTACAACGACGAGTAATTCGAGCACTACAGTCCCTCCTCGGCAGAATAAACATAACAACCATGGTGTATTTGGGGCTGGAGGGCGACTACGAGTGGACTTTTATTCATGTACGAAATGATACATCAGTTCGCCGGATGATGGAGAATTACATGGAGTATAATGATTTCATCGCTCATATTCCATTACTTATTATTTATGATCCTATTGAGCCCAATGATGATGATTTTCAACACCAAGAACCAATTTATGAGATACAACGTAATGTAATAGCACAGGGAATAGAGAGACAAAGGTTAGGAAATAATTAGGTTATTGGTTATTGCGTAATTGATCTTGTTAGTTCTCGTGTTGTCATACTTTTCAGGATTTATAATCTTTGGTAGATGTTTGGATGTGGAATAAACGTGTTGTTATAGTTATTCACTTTTAATTATGTGATTCATCGGATTTGAATTTGGGGACTTATCTTTCTTAGGAATTTCTACATTTTGATATATTTCATTTCTCGTGACACGCGTATTATCAATAACAGTACAGGGAGGGACATTATCAGGGCATCCACCACAAACTTGGGGTTCCAGCTTTCATCCAGAAATTTGCAAGCCTCAACGACCAACAAAGAATTTAGACCACTCAGATTGGCATTGATCTTAAGAAGCACATTTGTCAAATACTGATCGTTAACTTTTCTTTCTTAGGGACTTTTCTTTTTTAGGAATTTCTACATTTTGATATATTTCATTTCTCGTGACATATTCAATCTTTGGTACATGTTAGATGTTTCATTTCAACACTATCATTCCTGAGAACACCTAACGACCAACAAAGAATTTAGACCACCCAGATTGGCATTGCTCTTAAGAAGCACATTTGTCAAATACTGATTGTTAACTTTTCTTTCTTTGGGACTTTTCTTTCTTAGGAATTTCTACATTTTGATATATTCCATTTCTCGTGACATATTCAATCTTTGGTACATGTTAGATGTTTCATTTCAACACTATCATTCCTGAGAACACTCAACGACCAACAAAGAACTTAGACCACCCAGATTGGCATTGATCTTAAGAAGCACATTTGTCAAATACTGATCGTTAACTTTTCTTTCTTAGGGACTTTTCTTTCTTAGGAATTTCTACATTTTGGTATATTTCATTTCTCGTGACATATTCAATCTTTGGTACATGTTAGATGTTTCATTTCAACACTATCATTCCTGAGAACACTCAACGACCAACAAAGAATTTAGACCACCCAGATTGGCATTGCTCTTAAGAAGCACATTTGTCAAATACTGATCGTTAACTTTTCTTTCTTAGAGACTTTTCTTTCTTAGGAATTTCTACATTTTGATATATTTCATTTCTCGTGACATATACAATCTTTGGTACATGTTAGATATTTCATTTCAACACTATCATTCCTGAGAACACTCAACGACCAACAAAGAATTTAGACCACCCAGATTGGCATTGATCTTAAGAAGCACATTTGTCAAATACTGATCGTTAACTTTTCTTTCTTAGGGACTTTTCTTTTTAGGAATTTCTACATTTTGATATATTTCATTTCTCGTGTCATATACAATCTTTGGTACATGTTAGATATTTCATTTCAACACTATCATTCCTAAGAACACTCAACGACCAACAAAGAATTTAGACCACCCAGATTGGCATTGATCTTAAGAAGCACATTTGTCAAATACTGATCGTTAACTTTTCTTTCTTAGGGACTTTTCTTTCTTAGGAATTTCTACATTTTGATATATTTCATTTCTCGTGACTTATACAATCTTTGGTACATGTTAGATATTTCATTTTAACACTATCATTCCTGAGAACACTCAATGACCAACAAAGAATTTAGACCACCCAGATTGGCATTGCAGAAACGATGCATTTCTAGAAAAAAATTGGCATAGTCTCCCTTGTTTTTCTTATCTCCACCGGTTCTAAGAACCTCCACAAAATCAACCAACAGATTATCAACAAGGTCACCAGCATAGTCAGCAATAATTCCACCATCACCAAGTCCACCAGAAAAAAACTACAGCCACACAAATTGTACTAGCGTCTAACACACCAAGTAAAAATGGAAGACAACAAACAGTTCCAAGATGATACTAAAGTTTATTACATCCAAATCCACGATGACAACCACTAGGGTGCACCATGCTGGTGCTGGTAACTATCCCATATGTATAAAGAGCTGAACACATCCTCAAGACCATGAGTTTCAACCCTTTGTTCTTCTTCTGGCATCCCCTGACGATAGTATGACCAGTCCCATGCATTGTTCTCTTGGTAGTACGGGCGTGCAAGCTCACTTGCCTCAGACAGTAGCTGTAACACACTAGGTCAGGTAAGTACACATAAAAAATAAAAGTGATTTGTGATGAAGTAGTATGAAAATATGACTTACTAGACAGGGATCTGGACGATGAACCAGGGTGGTCTGATAACTCTCAGGGTTTAGGATCTTCGGGTGTGTATGCTTGGTGTACCAATCTAGGTACAGTGGGTCGCAAGCATGCAACCGCGCATTTGTGGGCGTATACCCTGGAACCAGCAATTTAGGAGTGTTTTCCCACAAACTATACATGGGGGGTATACACAGGTGTAGGGTGGGGTTTTTCCTCTTTTTCAGACCTTGGGTTGGGTCTAATAGGAGGTTCAGGGATACCCTGAATGTAACCAAATTGGCGCAGACAACGCCCAGGCAAGTATGGCTCATTCAACCCCATAATTGTATGTTACCTCTATACCATGTGTGCCCTCCATGAACATTAACATTATCCCGACCGTAGGGCAACCAATCAATCTACAATGAACATTAATAGTAAGATGTAACCAACAACGAAAGAAAAAACTAAGAATAGTTCAATGTGTTAGCAACTACAAACACTTACATTTAGAGCAGTCAAAGCATCTAGATGCTCACGATAGCCTTGCAGTGAACGATGATCATGCACTTGACAGGTAGATCTCACCCATCTTAGAGCCCAAGGTCTGTCATCATTAGCGCGCCAGTCTGGGCTAATCGCTGGTCTTAATGTAGGGAAGTACGCATAAATCCAACACTGTGCATATAAAACACTAGAATGATTAAGCCGTACCAAATATTAATACTCAGTGGGTTATCATATACTAGATGCACATTAGGACACATACCTCAAGTAACGTCATAGAACCAGCTATCCCACTGGAGCCGGCACGAGAGGCTATCCCTAGCTGGTGATATAATCATGCAAGAGTACCAGCTCCCTATGCATATTTATGAAGCTTCGTAGCTTTCTTCATGGGGCTACTAACGAGAACAGCTGTGGACTCAGACGGCCATTTGATTTTCCAGCTAATATGGTCGTACCGATCAGATGATACAACCAACCACATGTCTGCTTCATTGGCTCTTCATTTACATCCCTACATTGCTGCAACAAGCTCGCAATCGATACATCACCGGTATTCCACAGTGTCTCTGTCATAGTCTCTACATCTCCCCCAAAATTAAGACAATCAGCCATTACCTCCTTCAACCCAGAGGTGGATGAATCCCCTATCAATGGACGACCGATGATGGGGATTTGCAGTATCATCCACACATCATGCAGGGTGATCATCATCTCACCGAATGGCATATGGAATGAGTTTGTATCGGGCTGCCACCTCTCCACAAAAGCACTGATGAGGGACATGTTGTTGTATGGCATCGTAATATCCTGTAGGTGCTCTATACCAGAATGCTTAAGCATGTTCCTTGCTCTTTTGCTGGAAATTTGATCTTTTGGCCAGCAGGTAAGCATCACCCTACGGGATTTGAAACTCAAAACCCCACGATCCTACATAATGACCAATATTTAACACTTACAAAACGTAGTATGATATTAAATGATCAAATACAGGAGAAGATAGAGAACATACCTTAGTCGAGGTCCATAACTCAAGTGCTACATGACCCCCGAAGCTACTGATAACACTAGTGAGTAGTGGACCGCCAGGAACTGGCACCTCTGTCAACTTCCAAGAGGTAGGAATGACTGGAACCATCGCTAGCGCTGCTTCCTCGTCAGTGTCATCCTCCTTATCCACGACTTCATCATCTTCATTATCCTGCTCCTTATCCACGTCGGGTGAGTCCTCATCATCAGCACCACGACCATCATCATCAGTATGTGGCGAACACTCAGTCATCACATGGTCCTCATCAGCACGGGCGGGTGATGGGCATGGTGGACGTGATGAACTACCACCGCCTGACGTCTGAGCTTCTAACGGAGCAGTCTGGTGGCTTGCTCCCCCCGAGATATTGTAGCTAGCGCTGTGCAGTGATCTGTCAGACCAAGCACTACTGGATGATGACAGCACTGGCATGCGCCTCCTCGGTATATCGAACACCGCCGAGTCATCCTCCGCTACCATTGGTGATGCAGGTACTTGAAACGCCGGGTCGTTGAAAGATTGACCCGGATGGAACGATGAATGACGTGCTGCTTCCATGCGGGGGGCAGCATCACTCGGCCCTTCACCAGGAGCATGTGCACGACGACGGTACGAGGCCGTCATAGGCTGCTCCGTACCCTGGTCTTTATTCTTCCTCTTTGTGTATACATGTTTCACTGCTTTTTTCAGACGATCCATCACTGCATACGAATATCACACAGTTATATTCCTCATTCATAACATAAAAATTCAAACATTTATAATCATATCATTCACATTATTACAATTCAAAAAAAATTCAAACATTTATAAATCATTCACAATATTTATTAGAATTAAAAAAACAAATTAAAACATTTAAAAATCATTCAAAATATAATTAGAATTAAAAAAAACAAATTAAAACATTTAAAAATCATTCAAAATATTATAATTCAAAAAAAAAACAAAACTGGGTCGAGCAGCGCTGCTACTCGCCCTTCTTCAAATCGAGCACCGGCGCTCCTCTGCTGCTCCGGCGTCGAGTACTGCAGGTCCTCGCCTGTCTCCGCATCGAGCACCGGCGCTCCTCGCACCAAGCCGACTCGATCAGCCCAGGTCCTCGCCCCCGTCGTCGGGCGCCCGCGCAAATAGACCGAGCATCTCTGGTCCTCGCCTTCCTCCGATTCGAGCAGCAGGACTCCTCGCGCGGCTC
The DNA here is from genome assembly GCA_023374045.1 of Limonium bicolor. Classification (NCBI taxonomy): domain Eukaryota; kingdom Viridiplantae; phylum Streptophyta; class Magnoliopsida; order Caryophyllales; family Plumbaginaceae; genus Limonium; species Limonium bicolor. The sequence goes on from CM041777.1 coordinate 6,161,916, forward strand.
CGGGTAGAGCAGAGGCGGTGCTCGCCCTAGCAGAAATCGAGCAGCGCCAGTCCTCTCTTTTTCTTTTTGAATATTTTCAAATTTTGCATGCTAGATCTAGCTCAAATGATGTTGAATTTCAAAAAACTAACACCAAATTCATACTCAGGACACCCAAATCTATAAGTTGCAAAAAAAATTCGAAAAACTCACCGGAAAATTTTTCCGGCGGTGGTTGGCGGCGGCGGGTGGCGGCTTCGGCGGCGGCTCCGATGGCGGCTCCGGCAGACAGAAGACAACTTCTTAAGGAAGAGAGATAAGAGAGAGAGTGAGGAAGTGAGAAATGAATAATCCAAGGAAGGTTAGGCTATATATAGTACGAGCGTTTTTTACCCGAAATTACCGTTTTCAACTGCGATTTCAATACAACGTTCTGAAAGTGTAACAATGTTTGTAATTTAGTCAAACACAACATAAAATGTCATTAACTTATGTGGAGTCACAATTATAACGTTTAAATGTGATTAAAACGGGCTTAACGTCTTTTATTACAATTAGAGCGTTTTTCACCCGAAATTGGTGTTTTTAACTATGAATTCAGTACGACATTCTGAATATGTACCAATGTGGATTCACAATTAAAATCATATTGACGCAATTAATACGGGTTTATAATGTTTTGTAACATTCAGAGTGTTTTTAATGTTTTATAATGTTTTGTAACATTCAGAGTGTTTTTTACTGTTTACGCTCAAGCAATTATTTAAAAAAAACAAAAGTTACAACACGACATCATTACATGTGTACAACGTCAGTATGAATTAAAAAAAATTTGTACTGCGGTGATTAGTAATTTTGTACTGCGAACAGCAACCCAGATATATAATTTCCTACCAACTTTAGGCATAAGCATTAGGGTCCTTTATACTTAAGGTAGTATAATGAAATTCTTCCTTAGTGCTATACTATATAGTCCTATGCTTAATGAGTTAACTCTTACCATATATAACATGTTTTTCCTTTGTACAATTCTCTAGATTAATGTTTCTACTATGTATACTTGTATTATAGGTACACGTGTATGTTCTTAGCAATCCTAATGTAATACTGATTTACGTTAAACCTCTCAGTATTTTCCAAACTTACACCAACCTTCACTCTTAATAATTATGATTTCCACTTATAATTCTACTTCCTTAGATTATATTTAATGTTATATTCCCTCCAATACTTCCTAAAAAAAATTTAATCCAATCATATATATATACCTTATAAATATGTTCCCACCAATTTTAATGTTACACTAACATATACATTCATATTCTCATATTATATATTTTTTCTAAGTTCTGTATGAATTTTAAAGTTCCTTTTCGTTCTAATCCTCTAGCTATATATACATATATGTATTTATACACCCATATATATAGTCTCATCAACTCCAATGTTAACCCATATATATATATACATCTAAGTTCACATGTAATTAATATCAACCTTAATACTTAACAATTAATACAAGTTTATAGAATAATTCCGTAATCATTTTAACCTATTAATTGATCCCTTTGTGAAATTCATCAATCTCCTTTACAACTTACCAATTTAACACTTAATCATTCAAAGTTGACTCAATCCAATATCATATAATGCATATACAACCATGTAACCTAATATACAATCATATCACTTGTTTTTTTAACTTTCTAATTTATCAATTAATATCCAAACTCATTTAATCTCAAACAACTGAAACACACAAAGTCAAAAATCCAGTGGTTAACATTTTAGGATTTATTCTTTATAAATCATTTTCTGTTACACTAGAGATTACGGTAGTTGAAACTAAAAATCTCAACTAACTATTTCTTAATTTAATCAACATATTAATTTTATTGTTCTGTTGTATCTCACCAATTCTTAAAGCAATCCTCCAGACGTTAAGATTCACAAACCAACAATTTATTTTAGCTTTTTCCAAAACTTTAACTTACATCTAATTGAATCATAATGCTACTTATGTTTATTAGCTACATATTCACTCACCCAAAACCGTAAAATTTCAAGATTAATTCTTAATTTCCAGATTAACATCAAATTTATATCAAAATTACCAGAAATTTAAGGCCATTAATTTAGCGCATTAGAGGTAACCTCTCCCACCGATCCTTGCAATTAGAACAAAACAAATACGTATTCCTGCTACTATTTTTCTGATTATACAAAATAGTTAGGATTAAGGCTTTGTTTCAGTTTTTATTGCAGCAAGATTATCAAGCTATTGGAGTTTGTTTTTGTATGTTCAACCAAGAAAGAAGAAGATAAACCTGGGTATATTACCGGTTCTGAAATCAGTTGTTTAGCCTTTGTTTCAACCGTAAAGAGAAGGAAGATGCTGGAGCGAGCTCGTGTTCCTTGTGGCCAGTGCAGTACGAGAAGAGAATGAAGATGGTTCAGGTATTTTACTAGTTCTAGTCCCGTTGATCTGGTGTGGAGATGTTTCCCTTCACAAGGTCAGTTCTGGAGTGAACAATTTCTATCCCCATCTCCAATCTGGCGTACCAGATACAGCAATTTAGAGATCTATTTGTGTAGAATCTTATAACACAAGAAGGGAAGGACTAGAGAGCAATGATATTTTACTATTTCATTGATTCGTACTTCCATATATGAAATGTTTACAAGTGTCTGTATATATATAAGTATAGACGTGGGCTAAATACATGATATACTATTACAATAGATATTGGGCCTATGCTTGGGCCTCTACCCCCCCGCGATACCAGGCCGACCATATGTGAGGGGAAGCCTGGATCGGAAGTCAATGAAGACGGATTTGGTCAAGGGCTTCGTGAAGCCATCAACTATTTGTTCCTTCGTAGGTAAAAACTCAATCTTTAGGGATTTATTCTTTACCATTTCCCTGATGAAGAGATAGTCTATCGTTATATGCTTAGTGCGGTTGTGTAGTACTGGATTTGAAGCAAGAAACTTAGCTCCAATGTTGTCGCAGTACAGAGTGGTGGCGTGAGGAAGAGAAATCCCCAATTTTGTAAGAACCTCGTTGAGCCAAAGACTTTCAGATGTGGCGGAGGCAATGGACTTAAATTTGGCCTTAGTGGAGGACTTCGCGATGGTGCATTGTTTACGGGATCCCCAAGACACCAAGTGATCGCCCAGAAAGATGCAGAAACCACCAGTGGACCTGCGATTGATAATAAAGCCTGTCCAGTCCGCATCGGCAAAGACTCAAGAGATCTGTGGAAGAAGCGGAGAACAACAGAGCGAAATCTATGGCAAGCTTCAAGTATCTCAACAATCTCTTTACTGCAATCTAGTGTGATTCCCTGGGGTTATGCATATATTGGCTTAATTTATTTACTGCAAAGCTGATATCTGGGCGTGTAAACGCTAAGTACTGTAGGCTTCCCACGATACTCCTGTAATGTTTTGGATTCTTGTATGTTGGTGATTCAGTGAAGTCTAATAAGGTAGTGTCAGTGATAGGAGTATTTGTGGTTTTGGCTTGGAGAAGATCTGTCCGTGAGAGAATGTCAAGAATATAGTGTTTTTGTGAGAGATAAGCTCCAGTGTGATCTCGTGTGACTTTAACTCCCAAAAATTGATGTAGTTGACCAAGATCCTTAATTGGAAATTCTCCAACAATAGTTGTGACTAGTTTAGCCAGAAGCTCCGGTGATGATCCAGTGCATAATTTGTCATCTACATAGAATAATATATAAACACACTGACCATAGTGCGAATATATGAATAAGGAACTATCTGCCTGTGAAGGCTTGAAGCCAATGTAGATAAGGAACCCACTGAGACGCGAGAACCAAGCCCTTGGGGACTGTCTCAGACCATATAGCACATGTTTCAACTTGCACACGTGAGATGGATAGGCAGGGTTCACAAAACCCTTAGGTTGATTTATATAAACTTCCTCCTCTAAGAACCCATGTAGGAATGCATTGTCCACATCAATCTGTCTGATTTGCCAATTATTTGAAACAGCCAAGGAGAGAATTAATCTGACTGTAGCAACCTTAACAACGGGGCTGAAGGTCTCATGAAAGGCTATGCCAGCTTCTTGATTATAGCCTAGGGCAACAAGCCTGGCTTTCCTACTGTCTATGGATCCGTCAGCTTTTCTTTTAGTCTTAAGGACCCATTTAGTTCCAAGGACATGTAACTTAGGAGAAAAGGGCACCAAATCCCATGTATCATTAGCCACTAGTGCAGAATACTCATGTTGTATGGCCTGACGCCAGTCAGGGAATTTTAAAGCCTGAGCAAAAGAAGGTTCTTCTGGAATAGATGAATCAGTGTTAGTTGAAGTAATATTTAGGGTTTTTGGTGGCCAGGGCACCGTCCCATCTGTTCTCTGTATTGGTTTCAAGGAATTTGTGCGGGACCTTGTTACCATAGGGTGGTGAGAAGTAGGAGGTGTGGGAGAAGGATTTTCAGATACTGGTTGTATACTTGGGGAAGAAGCAGAAAGGGGTTGTGACTATGTGATAGAGACAGGGGTAGAGGAGAAATGTGTAGAGTCATTAGTTTCTCTATGTAGAGGGCAGGATACCGATAGTGGAGATGGGGGGCTCATTGTGCTGGAAGGAGAAGGTAGTGAATGGGAGTGAGATGGAGTTGGTAACAGAGATGTAGTCTCAAGGGGTACTTGAAGATGAATAATCGAGGGTAGGTGAGACTGAGATGTAGGAGAACTGGATTCAAAAGTTGAGTAAGGAAAGCATGTTTCCTTAAACAAAACGTCTCTAGAAATGTATATCTTTTTAGTGGGTAGATGGTAACAGATGTATCTAGTAGAGTTTCCATCATAGCCCAAAAATATGCATTCCTTGCTTCGGAAAGACAACTTATGATCATTATATGGGCGAAGGTTTGGCCATGAGAAGCATCCAAAAACCCGAAGGTTATGTAGGTTAGGTGGTCTGTTGTGAAGTTTTTGGAAAGGGGATAGATGATGAAGTATAGGTGAGGGTGTTCTATTCATTAGATAGGTTGAAGTTTTAAAAGTATAGCTCCAAAAGGATAGAGGGAGGGAGGCATGGGCTAGGAGAGCAAGGCCATGGTCAACTACTTGTTTTATTTTGCTCTCCACTAAGCCATTCTGTTGGTGAGAGTATGGGCATGTCACACGATGAGATGTCCTAGTAGCATTTAGGACTAAAACAAGAGGCTTGAATTCACCACCACCATCCATCTGAATGGCCTTAATTTTCTTTCCAAAAAATGTTTCAACCATCTTACTGAAATAGTATACCCATGAGTAACCTCAGACTTTTGATGTAAAGGAAAAAGCCACATGAACCGTGAGAAGTCATCCACACATAATAGGAAATACTTGAAACCATCAACAGAAAGAGTATGCGCAGGACCCCACAAGTCCAAAAACAGTAAGTCAAAATAATCCCTAGAAACAGACTTTGAAAGGGGGTGGGGAAGAGCATGGTGTTTTCCCTGCACACAAGCAATACATAACTCTGGTTTATTCAAAACTGAAACTGGAAGATTAAAAGTATTAATAGCTCTTCTAGTAATTTGAAAGGAAGGATGCCCCATGCGTTGATGCCAGACAGTGAGTGGAGCAGCAGTAGTGTAATTCAGTTGAGCAGTAGCCTGGTTTGAAGTGGGTGGGAACATGCAGACACTGTCTCTAGTTGTTCCCTTGAGAAGAGTAGCTTTGGTGTGTTAAGACAAGATCCTTTAGTTTTGATGATAGTAAACCTTGTGTTATCTATCTAATGCGTTTGTCAAGATTCATGATTTCAGATATACAGGTGAATAAGTGGCTTAGCACGCAAGGTTGCAAGCGCACTTAAGTCATGAGTGGCTTAGCACGCAAGGTTGCAAGCGCGCTCAATCCACGACATGTGCTCTACCAGTCGGGCACCTGTCGGCGAGAGCTCCGGAGAACTTCTAGCAAGACACAAGCAGTCAAGAACCACACCATCACATATCTCTTACATCAGACATCAAACAAGGACCAAACGGAGTTAGCAACGTCGACAAACTCACTCAGATTATTCACAACACACAAGCAACTTGCTCATGACAAACACACGAAAAAGGTGTATCTCATTAATGTGCAAGATAACAAGATAAGCAAAGGCTATTGATGAACATCATTACATAGCCGTAATACTTCGAAGAGAGCATTTATGAGCATTAATGAGCCAGACAAGTTCAGACAAGTTGAAGTGTGCAAGTGGACCACCACTTGGGGAGATGCGCCGCCAACTTGCCCATTCACAAGGCAACGCGTGTGCTGGTGGCTCCAGATCAAGTTGGACGAAAATCTGCAGTAGGGTGCGGATTTTATATTGTAGAAGAATGAGTATTCTACTCTTAGAGTCTACAACTCCTAGGTTGTTAGTTGGCATCTCAACTAACTTGTATAAATGTGCTTAATGTTCCTTGTAAGATAGCCCTGTACGAGAGAAAAGATAGAGATAATCTGGGCAAGTGTGGATCAGACTTAGGAGTGTGTAAGTGCTAGAGAGTTGGTGAGCTAGTGAGGACTGGGTTAGAGTATCAATACATTGGGTATTTGATAGGACGACAGGTCGGGGAACGGTCGGTGAACCGTAGGCCGATAGTCAGGAGAGGGTTGAACTTTAGGGGTAAAGTCGAAACTGTCCCGGGAGTCCGTGTGTGGGGCAAGGGAGGTTGAGTGAATTTCGTGTGTGTAAATTCTCAATCGAAATGTATTTTCCAGTTTAATTGTTGCCTCTCGTCTATCAAGTTTTATTAGAGTCCACAATGCGTCCACGACACGTCGGGGACGCATCAGGAGCGCTTGAGTTTAAATTGGTATCAAAGCAGGTCTCTTCTAGAAAGCTAACTGCTTTGGAAGACGATCAAGATGTCTCATGCAAGCATTCTAGCAGCAGAAGAAGGTTCTGCACCAAATCGACCACCACTCTTCAATGGAGACAACTACACTCACTGGAAGAACAAGATGGAGTTTCATATCAATTCTGACGATCCAAGATTATAGAGGGTGATAACACATGGAGAGTACACCTTCCAGAATCCTCAAGGACAAGACATATCTATCGACAGCATAACGGATGATCAAATCAAGAAGCTGATATTCAACGCTCGAGCTGTAAGAATACTTCACTGTGCACTACTACCTGAGCAATACTCAAAATTGCTTCAGCTAAAACGGCCCAAGAGATTTGGAAAACTCTTGAGGTCACCTATGAAGGGAATGATAAAAAAGACTCGCATTGAGTTGCTACTCACTCACTGGGAGCTATTCAAGAAGGAAGAAAAGGAGAGCATTTATGAAATGCATACAAGGTTCACTAAGCTGATCAACGAAATGTTGGTGCTTGGAAGAACTATCTCTAACGAGGATCAAATTCGGAAGTTCCTCAGATCTCTCTCTTCCTCCTTTGGTAGCAAAGTCAATGCCATGCAAAAAGTGCATGATCTCTCTAAGATGTCTCTGGCAGACATGCTAGGATCTCTAATGGCTTTCGAGTTAAAATTACAACACAGAAACTCGGAAAGCTCATCAATAGATAATGGGAAAGGCATAGCCCTTCAAGTAGCTGAAAATGAAAGGTCCGAGTCAGGAGACGACAATGATGAAATGGTCCTCTATGCTAAGAGGTACGTTTTAAAGTTCATAAGGAATAAAATGAGGAAGGCAAGGAGTCCAAGGAGTCGGATGATCAGAGAAAAGCAATGACAAGTGTTTTGGGTGTTCAAAACGCGGACATCACATCAAAGACTGCCCTCAATCACGAGAGGACAACGACAGGGTCAAGCCTGTCCGACGATCATTCAACAAAGGACCAAAGAAGGAAGCCTTCGTTGCCGCATGGGGATTCTGAACAAAGTGATGACAATCAAACCTCAGACAGCGACACCTCAGAAGAGGAGAAGGCTCACCTATGCCTTGAAGATGTGATCTTGATGGCACAAGACAATGATGTCTCAGAATCGGAAGGAGAAGAAGAACAACATAAGGTAAACTATTCTAAACTTAGAAGGAGAATTCAAAAGGCTGAACTTCTAGGACTTAGAAAGTTTTCTCTTATACTAGTTGATCACCTAGAGGCATTAGAAACTGAAAACGATGAACTTTTGGAAGAAAATGAAAAATGAAAAAACCTCGGATAAAAGCAAGGTAGATAATCTCCAAGGCACTCATGAAATTACAAAGAGATTATAGTGAAATTCTCACCGTTCATGAAAAGTTGAAGTATGAAAAACAACCTGAAATCGATGAATTGATTGTTGCTCTTAACACTAAAGAAAAGGAACTAGCTACCATCAAAGAAAAATATTTAAGATAGATGTTTTTCTAAGACACCCATGAGGAGAAGCAAACGACAGGTTGGATGCCAGTTAGAGACCAGTCGTAGAGATGTCTACAACTTATGCAGACAACCCGGTCATCATGAGTCCAATTGTCATAAAACAAGATTTATGAGGCATTGGCAACTCAAGAAACTAAGACTAAAATGGGTAGTCGAAAATGGCCTGAGAGTATTAAATGGTGGAAATGGGTCCAACCTTTCTATGGATCCTAACCCCACACCACTAACGTGTTAAGTGCAGAATTGAGTGAGAATGGACCCCTGCTGGTACATCGACAGTGGGTGCTCTAAACACATGACAGGAGACAAGAAGAAGTTCTTCTCACTCGAACCAGGAAGCCAAGGAACCGTTTTCTTTGGCGACAACAAGAAAGGTAAAATCATCGGTGTAGGTAAGGTTGGTATTACATCTGACTATGTCATAGATAGTGTAAATCTAGTTCGTGGTTTAAAATTCAACTTGCTTAGTGTTTCTCAAATTTGACAAAGGGAATTCAGTTCACTTCTATCCTACACATTGTAGCATAGTAAGTCAGAACAATGGCAAAGTTGTTTAAGGGAAAAAGATGGAAAAATGTTTATGTAACAAGCTTAGAGGATATTGACAGTCCAAATCTTCCTTGCTTGACTGCTTCAATAGATGACTCTACTCTATGGCACAAAAGACTAGGGCATGTTAGCACTTCTTTACTAAGAAAACTTGTCAAGAAACAGTTGGTAAGAGGTCTTCCTGAGATTAATGAATCTGAGACCAATCTTTTGATGCTTGTGTTAGAAGCAAACAGACCAAGGCTTCTTTTAAATCAAAGAACTCAGTTAGTACATCCAAACCACTTGAATTACTTCACATGGACTTATGTGGACCTATGAGAGTCAAAAGTTTTGGAGGAAATTGGTATGTTTTTGTAATTGTTGATGATTACTCACGGTTTGTTTGGACACTCTTTATTGCTTCCAAAGACGAAGTCTTTGAGAAATTTCAAGCCTTTGCAGGAAAAGTCCAAGTACAACTCAGTCAAGATCAAGACACTTCGGTCTGATCATGGGTCAGAATTTGAGAATCAACAATTCATGGATATGTGTAAACAACATGGGATTAGTCACACATATTCAGCACCAAGAACACCCCAACAATGGGGTAGTTGAGCGAAAGAACAGAACACTACAAGAGGTAGCCAGGGCCATGCTATTGGGGAGCAATCTTCCTCAAGTCTTCTGGGCAGAAGCGTGGCGACTGCATGCTACATCACAAACAAACGCTCATACGACGATCCTCAACAAAACTCCCTATGAGTTAATCAAGGGAAGAAAACCAAACATAAGTCACTTCAGGACATTTGGTTGCAAATGTTATGTCCACAACAATGAAAAGAGTCTTCTTGGAAGTTTGATGCCAGAAGTGACGTGGCCATCTTCCTTGGATACTCTAAAGAAGCCGGGCATACAAAGTATACAACAAAAGGACACTGAAGGTGGAGGAAAGTGTGCACGTAGTCTTTGATGAGGCTGACGTACACAATCAAGGAATCTGATGAAGATAAAGAACTTGGATTCAATCTAGCTGATCAAGATCACATAGAAATCCCAAAGATGAATCACCGACTGAAGAAAACTTGCCCGACAGGTCAGGACAGGTCAACAAGGTCGACGAAGGAAACAATGATGTCGAGGATCCTCTCTCTCCATCAACCATTCATCAATCTCGTGCTTTGTACAAAAATCATCCATTGGAGAATATCATATCAGACATATCCAAAGGAACTCAGACAAGAGCACAAACTCGAGATCTTCTAGCCTTCTCAACGACAGTCTCACCCATCGAGCCCAAGAACGTCAAGGAAGCTCTTCGAGACTCAGACTGGATCAATGCAATGCAAGAAGAACTAAACCAGTTTGAAAGATGCAAAGTCTGGCATCTTGTGCCTCGCCCTACTCATCAAGGAGTACTTGGCACAAAATGGGTCTTTAGAAATAAGCTGAATGAAATGGGAGAAGTTGTCAGGAACAAGGCTCGTCTGGTAGCTCAAGGATATCGTCAACAAGAAGGAATAGACTTCCAAGAAACCTTCGCTCCAGTAGCAAGGATGGAATCTATCAGATTACTAATTGCATTTGCTGCACACAAAGGAATCAAACTCTTCCAACTTGACATCAAGAGTGCCTTCCTAAATGGGTACGTCAAAGAGGAAGTGTATGTTGAGCAACCTCCAGGTTTTGAGACACAAGAAGGAAAAGACATGGTACTCAAACTTGACAAAGCTCTTTACGGGCTCAAACAAGCTCCAAGATCATGGTATGATCGTCTGTCCTCCTATCTATTGGAAAACCACTTTAAAAGAGGTAAAGTAGACAAAACTCTATTTGTTTACAACAACAAAAGAGATTTCCTAATTGTGCAAGTATATGTTGATGATATAATCTTTGGAGCCTCTGATGAAAATATTGCAAGAAGTTCGAAGCATTGATGAAAAAGGAATTTGAGATGAGTGATCTGGAGAATTGAAATTCTTCCTAGGACTTCAAGTCAAGGAGAATGATGAAGGGACCATCATATCCCAAGAGAAGTACGTAAAAGACTTGCTGAAGAGATTTGGAATGGAGGGATGTAAGACGTTTGACACACCAATGGCAGTTGGCACTAAGATGGGTATCATGACTGGTGACCGACCGGTCGACCAGCGATCTTACAGAGAGATGATTGGTTCTCTACTATATTTAACTGCTAGTAGACCTGATATCATGTATAGTGTTTGCTTATGTGCCAGGTTTCAAGCAGATCCAAGAGAAAGTCACCTCACAGCTGTAAAAAGAATCCTACGTTACTTAAAAGGAACCATGAATCTTGGTCTCTTTTATCCTAAGTTCAATAACTGTAACGTTGTAGGATTTTCAGATGCAGACTATGGAGGATCTATCACCGATAGAAAGAGCACTTCAGGGACAACATTCTTTGTTGGATCATGTCTGATTGCATGGGGATCAAAGAAACAACAAAGTGTTGCAATCTCAACAGCTGAATCTGAATACATTGCTGCGACTGCTGTGCCCAACTCCTATGGCTTAAACAACAAATTGGTGATTATGGCGTCAAAACAGGTACTTTACCAATTATGTGTGATAATACAAGTGCCATCTCTATTTCCAAAAATCCTGTGCATCATTCTCGTACCAAACATATTGACATTAGACATCATTTTCTTAGAGATTGTTGTGAAAAAGAATTAGTTGGTTTAAAGTATATTTCTACTGAGAATCAACTAGCTGACATCTTTACAAAGCCATTAAGTAGAGAAAGGTTTACTAAGATTGTTCATGATCTTGGTATGATATTCATTAATCACAGTTAAACTGCTTTTATTTCCCACGATCGGTCAAACATGTGAGCAACACCTGTTATATTGTCGTTCAGTAGTCAACGATCAGTTTAATGCATAGAAAACATGTCAAACGACTACTTGAAGCAGATATGTCATTTTCCACAAAAGTGAGATTAGGTTAGAGACAGTCCAACGGATAGAAACGGAAAAACTTCTCAACGGATCGCTGACAACCGTCACGACTGCTGCCCGTTATGAATAGTACCGTTAGGACATGTCAGCGAGCGGACGAGGAGCGGTCGCCGACCGTTACTCGATATCTATAAAAGGGTGATGGGATTTTACTCCTGTCACACTATTGCCCTCACCTTCTCTAATCTCTCTAAGCGATCAAAGCATATTCTCTTCTCTCTCACAAAACTTCTGCGAGACTTAGAGCAAAAGAACCTTGCCTCACCGCATCTCTAAAGATTTCTCTAGCAAAAGGTCATAAACTCCAGAAATCTCCTCAAAAATCATGGCACCAAAATCTGCTCTCCGCTCCAAGAAGTAAGCTGTCTCCAACAAAGCACCGTCACAACAAGTAGCCGACATGAGGCAGACAGGAGCTGCAACTGAATCACCGCCCCCTCGTCTATCCAAAGAGCTAGAAAATCAGCTTGTGCGCAGGGTAACCGATGAAGGAGAGGTGTACCAAGATGAAATTCTCTATATTAACCACCACCTTCCAAAAATTCATCACTCCATCCAAGCCGAGATTCTAAAACCCAAAATTCTTCCAACTCCTACCTCCACAGAAAAACAAATCATGTTCTCTCCTGTTCCATCACCTGCTATCGACACCAACCACTCAAAAGTCAAAAATCCCAAAAAGAACCAAGACCTCTCCACTGCTACTACAAGTCATGTAGCTCGTGAGACACGTGCCTCCAAACGAGCCAAAAGACAGAAAGAAACTCCACAAAGAGCTCATTCAACGCCTGAAGGAGCAACTCGCAAGTTGCACTTCACCGACGATGAGGAAGGAACCCCTCCAGTGGTCGCCCAAGGTATCATTCAGCAAGAAGAGGAGGAGGAAGTACAAAGTGATGAAAGGTCACAGTAGGAAGCTTCAGTGGAAGAAAAGGTTCAAGAAGAGGACATAAGGGAGCTTGACCCAGAAACTGAAGCAATGCTCATCGAAGTATATGGGGAACCAGTCGCTGACAGGTCCCCGACGCCCCGTGAAACCAGTCACGACGCCAACAGCGATATAGAGTCCTCTCCTATCATACCAACAGTCGAACAACGTCAAAAGGAAGAGAAGGATAAAGGAAAGAAAAAGATGGTGCTATCCCCGCATGGACAAAAGCTCGAAGAGCTCTTCCAAGGCAAAAAGGCCACTGCAAAGCCACAGTCATCTCATGCTCTCTCACGCCTAAAGAAGCTCAAGGAATTGAAACCAACTATGTTCAAAGCAGAGAACGTCAACGACAAATCCTGTCCTGTCTTACCCAGGACATTGGACTTGGATTGGATGGAGCAAATGGGTCTTGGAAAGATTCAAGAGCTCCTAGAATTTCAAGGATGGGTGGACTTCTTTCAGGAACCAATCCTCGTCTACACAGAGCTACTCAAAGAGCACATGACATATCTTGGACCACTCCAGAGCGACAATGATGACGACTATCTCATCTCTACAGTCCAAGGTATTAGCGTCAACATTACTAAATCATGGATATACAAAAACTTTGGTTTAGAAGATTAAGGGATCGTCGTTCTCAAGGAGACCTCCTGGAATAACTTAGGACCTCAAGGGGAAAAATGGTCCAGCTTCTCAACCCTGGGGCTCCAATGAAAAACTTCAACACAATAGACATGTCTATTCCCGACAGGGTGCTCTTCAGTTTGCTCACCCATAATATCACCCCACGGAACCAACACACTCACATTATCAATGCAAGAGATGTAAGATTGCTTTATGCACTGAAGACAAAAGAGAAAATAGATCTTCCTGCAATGATTCTTCTTACCATTGAGGAAAGTCGTTTCGTTAATCAAGGACTGGTGCATGGGGGAGTAGTGACCAGGGCGCTACAACAGAACGGAGTGGACACCGACAGGTTCCAAGAATGCGCGCGCACTGCTCAAGACAGCATCTGCTCGGAGATGTTGTCCAAAATGGGGATCAAGACAAAGGGAGACCAGCTGGTGGTAGCTCAGAAGCCAACCAGGAGTGAAGACTTAAAGTCAGAGTCTCACCCAACTGTGAGAGCATCAGGAATAAAACGAAAAAGAAGTCTTTCACCGGTCCACGACAGGTCAAGGACTAGTCTGGATACCTCAACTAGAGATGTTCTTCAGAGAGTGAGAGTCACTCTCACAGCTGTGCAGGCCATCTCCTCTGAACCAAGTGTTCAAAACATGGTTCAAGGAGCAATAGACTTTATAGACTCCCACAAAGCCTGAGTGTTCTTTGTCTTCTAGAGACTTAAGTGAAACTGTGAGAGTTAGAGATAGGAGTAGATTTTTCTTTTCCATCAAATTCTCTATTTTCCCTTTGACTATCTGTTTCACAGTACCTTTTGGACATCAATGAAAATGCAACTGATTTTTGTTACTTGAATGCTTATGATGGGTACGAAATAATTTATTGTCTTGGCTGCTTCTTCCTTGATTAAAAATTACAAAATGATCTGAGATATTTAGTCCCATCCATTCCACTAATCCAAACTGTGACCTTGACACCTAAAAAGCTACCAACATAGCCCATAAGACGTAGCACCTCATTAAATGCCACTCACCGATCAGTCGTTGAGCATATCCAAAGTGTCTATAAAACTTGCTTACTCCTTTTACCACTTACAAACATCTCACGCAATGGCTCAATATCCACAAAGCTCATCCAGCTCGAATGAGCAAACCATTCACTCCACCATTCGTAAGTTTATGACCACCAAACATCCAAAGAAATACGTCACTGCAGACGTTATAAATGAGTGGTTAGAACAGGTGTAATTAACATAAAAGAAAGAAATTAAAACCCAAAAATAACGTCGGGCTGCAAATAAATCCCGGTCGCAGTAGTATAGTGAAAATGTAAGCAACCGGATGTCGAACCGTGGGACTAATGTACATATAATAGTACCTAAGCGTGTCACAAAAAAGGGGGGTGGATTAATTGACTTGTAAAATAAATAAAAAGAAAAGATAAAATAAAATAAACTAAGTTGACAGATAAATAAAATGGAACTCTGGGTCAGGTTAATATAATCTGCATAATTAAGCTATCTCTACTGGTTTAATAATTTGGCAAGGTTCCTGTAATTATCTTAAGGACTAAGTCATAGCCTCATAAGAACTCGTTCACCTGTAATGCAAGGTTCTAATCAAGGTTCAAGCAAAAGCCTGCGAACGGCAGAGGAGTATTGAGGAATTACATTTGCAACTGAATACTAACTTATTAAATCATAACAAGTTTCCTCCAGTTTTACGGCTTAATTAACCTGTCTATTTATCACCTGGTCTGATCAAAATAGACTTAGGAAAGCAATTTAATAAACTCATGACATTTATTAAAAAGGTGCGTGATAACCTTTAAGCGTAACAAACTGTATATAAATTAAACCAGTAAAAATATAGCATAATTAATACAAACATATAATAACCATTCCCAGAGCGTATGTAAACTAGCCTAACTATTAAATAGATAGACAGAGACAAGAGTAATAGAAATCATCCGTAATCACTCCGGCTCACTCTGCTATTTTGTGTACGTAGGGCTAGAGGTGGATTTGGTGGACTGTAAAATAAATAAAATGGAGAAGGCGGGAGAAGAGAAATGAGATGGCGTGAGGTTTGTGGTGAAGTGGAGCGATTGAATTGATGGTGGATTTATTGGGTGAAGCTCGTGGGTTTATATAGAGAAAAGAAGAAAAGGAAGGAAGAGGCAGCAGAGAAGATAGACAGACGCGTGAGCAAATGATTGAGGCGGTGGAAGAATCGTTTGATTGCAGCTCACTGATTGCTTCATTGATTGCAGGGGACAGAGCGTGTGCAGAGGCGTGAATTAAGGTAGGCGCTGCAAGTTGGACGAGTTGCAGACAGTCGCCACGAGTTGCAGATGAAGACGGGCGAAGAAGATAAGGTCGCGCACATTTATACGCGTCCGCTCGATAACGAGCGGTCTCCTCTGTCTCGTCCGCCTACAATGGGGCGGTTGCCCCTCTGTTGTCCGCCTGTTATGAGGCGGTAGCCTGTGTCTTAACCGCCCAAAATGAGGCGGTTGCCTCTTGTGTCTTGACCGCCCAAAATGAGGCGGTTGCCTCTTGTGTCTTGACCGCCCAAAATGAGGCGGTTGCCTCTTGTGTGGTGTCCGCTTGATAACAAGCGGAAGAAGCATGTCCTTGTCCGGCTCTAGATTCTTCGTTTGGACTCCGTTTTCTGAGTCGTTTGCGTCTATGCGTTCGTCTCTTTGTCTACTTTACTCCCGGCTTGGTTTTCCTCATGTTAAACCAATAATTTTGTGAGATAAACAATAAAACATAAACTAGAGGAAAACTAACCGAAGTGGAGAAATGAGCAAGAAAAGTGCTAATATAAAATAAGAAATACACCTATAAATCATGCTCATTTGGACACTTATCAGTCACCCAAAGCTATGTTCAACCAGACTCCGACTCCGTAACAGATTGGTCTATCACCTCAAGTATTACTCTATCACAATCACGTTCTCCACATTACATGGAGTTCTTCATAGATTCTGATGAGTCTGACCTTTCAACCATAGCTGAATCACCTTTGATTACCGCACCCAAAGCCAAACCTTCTTGGATCAAAGCCGGTTTTTCAGAGGAAGAGCCTACTTGCTCAGAGGATTATGAATGGGATACCCAACTACATCACTCCATCTAGATTATCTTGATCATATTTTATAGTTTGTAATCTATGGAATGTCATGGCCTTTACAACATCTTACGTCGTGTAGTTGCTCCCAATTTTGCTGTATGGCAAAGAGGGAAAGAAAAGTATATGTACTTGTGAGAGTATGTCTATCGTCCTTGTATTATGTATCATCTGAATGAAACCTTATCTATGTTATAACATAAAAGCTGTCACTTATGCTATCATTCGTTAAAATTCTTTCATTCTTAAAACCCCTTAATAAACTCAGGGGGAATCTTTCTTAGGGGGAATCTCTCAATTCGTGATTGCCAAGTACATAATAAGTGTATAGGTTACCATCATCAAAAGGGGGAAATTGTTAAGACAAGATCCTTTAGTTTTGATGATAGCAAACCTTGTGTTGTATATCTAATGTGTTTGTCAAGATTCATGATTTCAGATAGACAGGTGAATAAGTGGCTTAGCACGCAAGGTTGCAAGCGCACTTAAGTCATGAGTGGCTTAGCACGCAAGGTTGCAAGCGTGCTCAATCCACGACATGTGCTCTACCAGTCGGGCACTTGTCAGCGAGAGCTCCGGAGAACTTCTAGCAAGACACAAGCAGTCAAGAACCACACCATCACATATCTCTTACATCAGACATCAAACAAGGACCAAACGGAGTTAGCAACGTCGACAAACTCACTCAGATTATTCACAACCACACAAGCAACTTGCTCATGATAAACACACGACAAAAGGTGTATCTCATTAATGTGCACGATAACAAGATAAGCAAAGGCTATTGATGAACATCATTACATAGTCGTAATACTTCAGAAGAGAGCATTTATGAGCTTTGATGAGCCAGATAAGTTCAGACAAGTTGAAGTGTGCAAGTGGTGACCGACCACTTGGGGAGACGCGCCACCAACTATTCACAAGGCAACGCGTGTGCTGGTGGCTCCAGATCAAGTTGGACGAAAATCTGTAGTAGGGTGCGGATATTATATTTGTAGAAGAATGAGTATTCTACTCTTAGAGTCTACAACTCCTAGGTTGTTAGTTGGCATCTCAACTAACTTGTATAAATACGTGTCGTAATGTTCCTTGTAAGACAAGCCCCTGTACAAGAGAAAAGATAGAGATAATCTGAACAAGTGTGGATCAGACTTAGGAGTGTGTGTAAGTGCTAGAGAGTTGGTGAGCTAGAGAGGACTGGGTTAGAGTATCAAAATACATTGGGTATTTGATAAGACGACAGGTCGGGGAATGGTCGGTGAACCGTACGCCGATAGTCAGGAGAGGGTTGACAACTTTAGGGGTAAAGTCAAAACTGTCCCGGGAGTTCGTGTGTGGGGCAAGGGAGGTTGAGTGAATTTCATGTGTGTAAATTCTCAATCGAAATGTGTTTTCCAGTTTAATAGTTGCCTCTAGTCTATCAAGTTTTATTAGAGTCCACAATACGTCCACAACACGTCGGGGATGCATCAGGAGCGCTTGCGAGTTTCAACACACAATTGTTGGGACATGCATGTATCTTCTTATATTCAATCTCCATTAGATACATCCATTTCTTCACCTCATAAGTGGTGGTAGGGAGACCGTTCCCATCTGGAAGCATATCGTGAACCAACTCGAGAAATGTCATAAAACGCTTGTCACTCCATCCATATCTCCCCTTCAAGTTGAACAAATTTAGAACAACCGTCAATTCTGTGTACTTAATACACGTAGGGTACAAGGCTGTTTGGGCTCATCCAACAATCTTTGATACTCATCTGGTCAGTCGACGAAATTGTCCTCGACATTATCAAGCATATCATCCATTCGTTCGTTGTTGGGAAAATTACAACCATAGTAATTAAACCTAGCTAAAATGGGCAAGTGCACCCAATTCGTTGCAATAAAACAAGTGTCGTATCCACAAGGAAATTGGTTTCTAAATCCCAAGCTTCGGTATAATAGTTAAGTGCGAATAAACAGTTAAATGGGGGTTTAGCCAGAGGCAAGCTTGGTTGTTTGTTAATTGAAATGCAATAAAAACAGTAAAGTGTTTGTGTATGGAATGGATGGGGAGAGTACCCTAGGATAGTGGGAATCGCCTAATTCACTCAAAGAACTTCAAAACCATAACTCATCTTCTCAAAGCCTATTAGAGATTAGCTTATGAATCCCCAAATCATGGGAAATCCAATTCTTACCTAAATAATCAAACCCCTTAATTAAAGGAGGTTCAAGTCATCAAATAGCATTAAGCAAGTACTCTGAATCAATAGCCCTAAGCATTCACTTCCAAAATCAAGAAAGCAAAAGTTAGGGTTTACTCCCTCCTTGGTCTAATTCCAAACTCAAGCTCAAATATTGAATGGAACCACCATAAATGCAATAAGAGATCAATTTAGTGCATTAATTGATATTGAGGGGAATAAAACGAGAGTAATAAATGAGTTAGGTTTCTAGCATTCAATGAGCAAATGGGTTCAAACCCTCTCCTAGGATACAAATGGAACTACTCAGCCATAGCTAAAGGAAAGAGCAAGGAGAATGGAGAATTAGCCTTAGAGGAGCTTCCAAGCTTCAATGGAGTAGAAATCTTCACTTTCTTCTTCCTCCTTTCTTCTCTTCTTTTCTCCTCTTCTTTTCTCCTCTATTTTCGCCTCTCTCTCTCGTCTGTTTAGGGTTGAAGTCGTGTGTGTTTGATAATGAGATAAGAGTCCCTAAAATCAGCTGTTAAAAACGCAGATCTGGGCAAGTTTTCCGTCCAACCGACCCAGACTGGGTCGGTCCCGTGGGTTGATCGGTCTCCGAAGAAGAAGGCACGTGAGTCATTTTAAGTATGACCAACGCACGTCCGACCCAGGCTTATGGGTCGGTTGATTCCAGTAGCTTGGGCATCCGGAAAAACCAATCCGACCGACCCAGAGTGGGTCGGTCCTGCTCCAGAGATTTGCTTTAACTTGTGCTGGGCCTAGAATCTTCATTATGGCTCGGAATTGCTCCCCGTTTACGGCGTTGGAAAGCTTGAGAGAAGAGGAATCTGTTGATGCATGCCACTAGCTCAAAGAGAACCCAAAAGTATGCTCAAAATGAGCTTTTACCTATCAAGAGATCAAACTCTATAAGTTCACTATTAATCACTAAAACACTCTATTAAGTGGTGAAACAAGTTATGCATCCAATAGAATGAAGGTGAATGAAGCTCTTAAAATAGCATTATTTCACCACTTATCAACTCCCCCACACTTATCTATTTGCTTGTCCTCAAGTAAAATTATCTAGGAACCCATAGCAAGAAGGAACATTTATAGCAAGCAAGTATTTAGATGAATTCTTGAACTTAGGTGAGAAAAATTGTGGAAAATCTCAAGAGGAGTACAACCAACCTTCTCATGGTGACATGGGTGTGCTTAGGGTTAATAAAAATATAGAGCTTCGGAGAATGATCTAGAGTGTTTCCAAGTGCTTAAAGATCTTTGGACTTGGAGAACTTTTACCATGGCCAACTTCTCTCAAGAATGGGAATTGAGGAAAAACAAAAGGAAAAATAGAGATTTGCATTTGATTTTCTTTTGCAACAAGAGATGAGAAGAATTAATTTGGAATTGTGCCTTTGGCATTTTGCCTTGCTTTACAGAACACTCAACTCTCATTTGTTGGGTACCGATGGTGCCTCTCAAGTCCTTTTAAAAATTTCCACGAGGAAACACCCCTTAGCAATACCTAGATGAGAAGATTAGAAAGGACCCCTAAGCAATAAAAATTCACCAAGAAAGGGATTTATGGAAGCACCGCAATTAATTGCTCCTCAAGAGGGAAAGTTCGAAGCATTCATAGAAAGACTTGCTTACTACAAATGGAACTTCTTCATGGCAGCAATAGATATGTATAAGGAGATGGAGAAGTGCATCAAAAAGAAAAGGTCGTTTCCCCCACACTTGAGGAGGACAATGTCCGCATTGGTCAAAGCTAAACCCAAAAGGAAACAAACAGAAGACCTTTTCGAAGCACGAAACATAGAGTACATAAAGTTGTAAAGCATCATGTAAGTATGTAGCGAACTAGTACTCCCCTGATAAGACGTGAAGTGGGCAAAGGGTTCCCCCACACTTGAGAGTGCCCGGGGTCGTTGAAGCGCTACCTCCGACGGGAACAAGTCGAAGACCCAGGAAAATTTTGCAAGAGTTCCTCTTGCATGTGTCGTACTCTGCCTTGAAGGGTGCTTGCATGCAGTGTGTATGTTGCTACAATCCATAGACAAAAATAAACGATGCGCAACAGGATTCCGAGGAATATGCTAATAGCCCATGGTTAGATATAAAAAGGAGACTCATCGATGAGTCTAATAGCATAATATCTAGAAGGGTTACATACAACATAACAGTTAAATGAACAAGAAAGTACGAGATAAGTAATTTGGAAAAGAAGTGTCAACATAACAGAAACAGAACAATTCTCCAAATGCAACATAACGTGTTTTAAACTACAAGACTCGGGTAGCGGACATCAAGAACTAGCTACTGAGGTGGGGGAGCATCTGGTCGGAACTCGGCTCGCATGCGCTGCATCCTGGCCTCCATCTCGGCCTGCATCTGGCGCTGATAAGCGCCCATGCGCTCCTCAAACTCCTGCCAAGAGATCGTGCCTGGTGGTGGCGGTGGCAGAGCAAGGAGGGGGGCGCTGGAGGCTGCTGCTCCAGAGGAGGAGGAACCGGCACTCGGCTGATCTTCGTCGACAATCCCCTTCACCCAAGTCGTCCCGTCCCAAGAGAAGCCCATCCTCTGCATGGCGTAGCCATGAATGTAGTCCATGGGCTCTGATACAGGCTCGCGAGCAGCCGATACGCCCTGGTGGACAATCTGGCTGTGCAGGAAATGGGGGTAACCCAGATGGTGAGTGCTCTTCTGCTTCACGATGTGCTGTAGGTGGCGGAACATCAGCCTGGAGAGAGAGAGAGATTGAGAGAGAGGATGGTCTGGGTCTGAGGCTACCATGTAATCCATCATATAACAATCCATGGAGTTTAAGTCTTTGTTGTCCCGTGGGAGGATGTTGTGGCGAAGAAGCACGAGCATATCCTCCTCACTGGTCACCAACCATGTTCAGGGTCATGGTGACCCGAACCTTGTCCCAGCCTGATCTTCTTCTGCGCTGGACAGGAGGATGCTTAAGTAGTGCCTCCGGTGAGCGCCTAGATCGTCGACGGAGATGCAGTGGTGGTGTACTGGAGATCCTCGGCCGTGAGTCGGAAGTATCGTAAAAAGGTCTCCATGGTGACTCGGATGCGCTGGCCCTTGACATGTGAGATAACGCAGTGGTCCCGTACTCCGCCTCAATGGTAACATTGGTGTAGAATTCTTTCACCAACCCAGGGCAATATTGGCCGCCCATGTTCAGGACACACCCTCATTCGTGGCGGTCCATCACCTCCTGAGGCTGAGGTCTGAATGAGTTCGGGGTTGACCGTGCGCTCTCCACAAATTCCGAACGCGAGGTGGTTGTACCTGCTCCGTGCCTCCTCGTTGATAAGTGGCCATCAGAAGGCCCGAGGGGGACTGGAAGGCCAGGGCGAGCTCGATCCGCCTGAGAAGAACTGGCGCCACTCTTGTGCTTGGGGTTTCGTTTAGGTCGTCCACTCATGGTTCTGAAACATCAAAAGCCAACAAAGAAACACACAACAAAAGGAAAAGTAAACAACAGATATGGAGTTAGATGGGAGATGAAAAATAAAACAAATAAAAGAGAATAGTGCACTAAAAGTAAAAATTTGGGCAGTCTCCCCTGTTTTCCTACCCTGTTCCCGGTTCTAAGAACCTCCACAAAATTATACCAAAAGGGCACCAAGAAGTTCACCAAAACCCTCATCAATCAGCGCACCATGACCAAGTCCACTAGCCAATAATGCTTGCTAATCACCAAATTTGATCACTCAAGCCACATCAAAATTAATTCCCAAAAAATGTAGTACCTTTGGCAATTAGATATCAAATATCCTCACAAATCATCCAGCAATTTCCGCCAAGCCATTGGCGTGATTAAACAGAAGCAAAACGAAGCAAAATATGGTAGTATAGAACTTAGGAATTAAGCGCGAATACATGTCAAAACCCAAATTTACTCCATGTATACTTCACTTGGCAAACAAACCCCATAATTAACAACAAAAGACTATCCCAAATTCCAAAGCATCAAAATGCAAAAAAAAATTTGGCTTATGCCCTGTTTGGTTCACACCCACTATTAGTCAAAGTGTAACTTGTTCATAAATTCCTCAAATGGACAAATTAATGTGAGAAACACATACCTTGATGTCTTGTAGATGGAAGAGGCAGAAATTGAAGATTTTTAGCACAAATTCGACAGAAATCGAATTGGGGGTGATTTGAGGTAATTTATGGATTGGGGAAATTGGGGTGGCTGGGGTTGGGTGTGCGCGGGGTAGTGGGGTTGGGTGGGTGGTTGGGCGCGACCGGCGGCGGGTGGCAGGCGTCGAGGGCGGTGGTGGCGTGAGAGAAGGGGAGGGCGGTGTGGGTCGCGCGAGGGAGAAAGTGCAGGGAGGGGGTGGGTTCTGGTGGAGGGGAAGGGGGATCGGGGGCGAAGAAGGGGGGAAGAAAGAACTTAAATAAAACGACGCGTTTTGTTTTTTTTTTATTCAAATTTTCAACCCGCCGACCCCAGGTCCGACCCAGGGCTGTGGGTCGGTCCATTTCAGAAAGTTGGTTTCGGGAATTTTAGCCTGACCGACCAGGTTGTGGGTCGGTCCATTCCAGAATGTTGCCTCTATGAAGAATACGTCAGACCGACCCACAGTGGGTCGGTCGGATGGTCGGTCGGAACAAATATTGCCCAATCCTATTTTTTTTTTCCTCAAAAACATTATGTCACCACAAGTCCATAGAAACCACAAAAACATGCCAAAACCGCTAAAATAAGCAACCACACATGCAAAAAAAGCTTTACACACATAAATACAATAAATTTCTTAAAGAGATTTGAAAGGAGTCTGGTTGCCTCCCGGAAAGCTGCCCGTCTTTTTAAGGTCTTTGGCTAGACCATAGTGAGGTTTAGAAGGAACCTGGAGGGTCTCTTAAGTGAAGAGCCCGAGCTTCAACCTTTTGAATGTCTCCTCCATGATAATGCTTTAGTCGGGAACCGTTGACCCATGAAGTATCCCCCTTGACATTCTTCAGCCTCATAGCTCCATAAGGGTGACCTTTGTGATATTAAAAGGGCCCGCCCAATGAGACTTTAACTTCCCGGGGAATAACTTCAACCTTGAGTTGTATAGGAGAACCCAGTCACCTTGGTGAAACTCCCGCTTCACAATCATCTTATCATGCCATTTCTTGGCCTTTTCTTTGTAGATGCGGTTATTTTCATAGGCATCCTCCCGAATTCTTCTAACTCAGTCAATTGGAACCGTCTCTTGCCACCGGCGCTCTTGAGGTCATAGTTGAGGGCCTTCACCGCCATACGACTTATGCGCTAATTCAACTGGCAAGTGACAAAGCCTTCCCATAGACAAGCCGAACGGGGACATACCGATTGGGTTTTGTAGGCGGTCCTATATGCCCACAATGCATCATCGAGCTTCATGGACCAATCTTTCCTTGAGGAGTTGACTGTCTTTTGAAGGATCCATTTAAGCTCTCTGTTGGTGACCTCAGCTTGGCCATTACATTGAGGGTGATAAGGAAGGGCAACCTTGTGTCTCACTCCATATTTACTCATCAGCGCTTCAAATTGTTTGTTGCAAAAATGAGACCCGCCATCACTCAATATGGCTCGGTACCCCAACCGGGTGAAAATATTTTCTTCAGAAACTTGATCACAACTTTGGCGTCATTAGTCGGGGTTGCAATTGCTTCAACCCACTTGGTCACATAGTCGACCGCCACAAGAATAAACAAGTTGGAGCAAGAAGATGGGAAGGGGCCCATGAAATCGATACCCCACAAATCAAACGGCTCAACCTCTATCATTATGTTGAGCGGCATCTCATGCTTGCGTGAGGTGTTCCCAAGCCTCTGACATTGGTCACAGGAGGCAACGAACGAGTGGCAGTCCTTATGAAGGGTTTTCCAGAAAAACCCGGCTTGAAGAACCTTGGCCGCTGTTCGTGCCGGACCGTGGTGTCCTCCGGCTTCACCCGAGTGACAATGAATCAAAATATCATGCACTTCACTCATGGGCACACATCTCCAGATCACCCCATCGGCACAAACTTTGAAAAGAAAAGGGTCCTCCCAGAAATACCTCTTGACGTCGGAGAAATTTCTTTCGTTCTGATAGGTCATCTCCGGTGGGACCACTCCCCTTGCCAAATAATTTGCAAAGTCCGCATACCATGGGTCTCCGGTCTCTGCAATCATGAAGATGCTCTCGTCTGGGAAGAATTCATTGATTGGCACACCATCATCAGGGACCTCCATTCGAGATAGATGATCAGCTACTACATTCTGCACACCCGGTTTATCCCGGATCTCTATCTCAAATTCTTGCAGAGCAAAATCCATCGGAGAAGTCTAGGTTTCGCATCACCTTTGTTGAACAAGTACTTCAGTGCTGAGTGGTCTGTGTGCACCACAACCTTGCTGCCCAAGAGGTAGGATCGGAATTTGTCGAGGGCGAAAACCACAGCCAACAGCTCCTTTTCGGTGGTGGCGTAATTCTTTTGGGCATCATTGAGAGTTCTACTAGCGTAGTAGATACTCCTCAATATCTTTTCCTTCTTCTGACAAAGGACCGCCCCCACCGCATAGTCGCTGGCGTCGCATGATCTCAAACGGTAAACTCCAATCGGGGGAAACCACGATAGGTGCAGATATAAGGCACTGTTTGAGAGTGTTGAAGGCACTAAGGCACTCTTCGGTGAATTCAAATTTAACATCCTTGGCCAAGAGGTCGCAGAGAGGCTTTGAGATTTTGGAGAAGTCTTTTATGAACCTTCTGTAGAAACCGGCATGACCCAAGAAGCTTCGAATGTCTTTCACTGATGTTGGAGGAGGTAGCTTTTCAATTACTTCAATTTTAGCCTTGTCTACCTCAATACCTTCTGAAGAGATCTTGTGCCCCAAGACAATTCCTTCTTTTACCATAAAATGGCATTTTTCCCAATTGAGCACAAGATTTGTCTCCTCACACCGGATCAAGATAGCCTCGAGGTTGTCCAAGCAAGTGTCGAAGGAGGTGCCGAAGATAGAGAAGTCGTCCATAAAGACCTCAATGCTTTTTCTAGGAAGTCGAGAAGATTGCCATCATGCATCTCTGAAATGTGGCCGGGGTTGCAAAGCCCGAAAGGCATCCGGGTGTAGGCAAACGTCCCATATGGGCATGTAAATGTCGTCTTCTCCTGGTCCTCAGGAGCTATGGGGATTTGGAGATACCCCGAATATCCATCCAAAAGCAGTAATAGTCTTGTCCCGCCAACCTCTCGAGCATTTGATCAATGAACGGGAGAGGGAAGTGGTCTTTTCTGGTGGCGGTGTTCAGCTTCCGGTAGTCGATGCAGACTCTCCAACCATTGGTAGTCCTCTGAGACACCAGCTCACCCTTTTCGTTGGGGACGACGGTAACGCCTCCTTTCTTTGGGACCACTTGCACGGGGCTGACCCATTTGCTGTCGGAGATGGCATAGATAATCCCCGCATCTAAGAGTTTAAGAACTTCCTTTTTGACAACCTCCTTCATATTGGGATTTAATCTCCTCTGAGGTTGGACCAACGGCTTGTAGTCATCTTCCATGAATATCCGGTGGGTGCAGAAATGAGGGCTGATCCCTTTGATGTCGGCTATAGTCCACCCGATAGCCCGTTTATGGTTTCGAAGCACCCTCATCAGACTTTCCTCTTGTGCACCTGTCAAGGAAGAAGAAATAATAACAGGTAGAACACACGGATCAGTCAAATAAGCATATTTAAGATGAGAGGGTAGAGGTTTCATCTCCACAGTGGGAGGCTTCTCAACCGAAGGCAACGGCTTCTGAGCAGCTCGTTCCAATGGTTCGGGTGGCGGATAGCGTGGTCTATAGCCAGAAAATCTGCTGTTCAACTCAGCCACCATTTCAATCATTTCTGGGTGGAATTCCTGTTCAAAACAAGCCTCAAACAAAGCTAATTCAAGGGCATCAGATTTAACAAGAGAGAGAGTGATCCTGCACAATTGAATCTATGACATCTATAGCAAAAACAGCCTCAGCCTGTGATGGTCTCTTCACTACTTTAGACATGTCAAATTCTAATTTTTCATCATGAAGTCGCAGAATTATTTTGCCTTTCTTTACATGTATAAGGGCTCTAGCAGTTCTCATGAAAGGTCTGCCCAAAATTAGTGGCACTCTCTGGTCCTCTTCCATATCTATCACAATGAAATCAGCTGGGAAAACAAATGTACCAACAGTTACTACCAAGTCCTCTACCTTCCCTTTAGGGATAACCAAAGATCTATCCGCTAATTGCAATTGCATGGGAGTGGGAGTGCATTTACCAATTCCAAGCTTATTAAAAGTGAGAGAGGCATAAGATTTATACTAGCACCTAAATCACATAACCCACTACCGCAGTCAATTTCACCAATAAAGCAAGGAACGATAGGTAAACCGGGATCTCCAAGCTTTGGAGGTAGGCTTCTTTGTAGAACCGCTGAAACTTCTTCGGTGAGGTGAACGGTTTCCGCTTCCTCCAGCGATCTCTTGTTTGCTATGATGTCCTTCATGAACTTAGCATAAATCAGCATCTGTTTCAAAGCATCAGAAAAAGGAATGTTAATCGTTAATTTCTTGAAAATGCTTAGAAACTTCCCAAATTGTTCATCCAAATTTTTCTTTTTGAGTCTATTGGGAAAAGGAAGAGGGGGAAGATGTTTTGCAAGAGTAGTAGAAGTAGAAGGTTCAGGAGACCCCTTCTCCTTGGAAACTTCCTTAGGTGGAGGTGCTGGTTCCTCAACAATCTCTTGCTCTTCTTCTTGAGCTTCATCTTCTTGGGACTCCATGTCCTCATGTGAGCATGACGGATCAAGGAGTCTCCCACTCCTTAGTGTCACCGCTTTTGCTTGCTCTCATGGATTGGGCTTGGCTTGACTTGGAAGAACACCCAGTTGTCTTTGAGCAAGCTGTTGGGAGATGCTTTCAAGTTGGGCTTCAACCCTTTTGTTGGTGGCGTCTTGGCTTGCTTTAAAAGCATCCAAATCAGCCGCTTTAGTGTGCATAGACGAGACAAGATTTTTCATCATGTCTCTTAGCTCGGCATTGGCATCCGTGGATGGGGAAGGTTGTTGATGTGGTTGGTGTTGTTGTTGTTGAAAGCCCGGAGGTGCTCCTTGTGGTCGGTAACCCATTTGTGGGTTGGACATTTGAGACGACCCTTGTGACCGGTAGCCCGTGGGATTGTTGGAAGCATTGCTAGCTCCCCCTTGGGTTTGGTCATTATTTCTCCATGAGAAGTTTGGATGGTTCCTCCATGGGGCGTTTTGTTGGTTGTAGTTGTATCCGGGGCGGTTGCCTACAAAGTTTACATCCTCATGTGGATCGGCATAAACCTTGCCTTCGCAAAAGTGGGTCTCATGAGGACCCGCACAAATTGCACACCCCTCTTGGATTGAAGTAGAAGTAGATGGAGAGGGTGATGATGAAGAAGCTATAGACTTTGTTGTTTCTTTTTGAGCTATAGCTAGCTTCTCCACCATCTTGGTGAGTGAAGATAGTTGAGCGGAAAGGTGGTCGGTGGGCTCAACATGTAAGAGACCAGCTGCTCTTGGTGCTCTCCCCTTTGGCCTAGACCATTGCCTTATGTTACTAGTCATCACCTCTAGGAGTTCCATCCCCTCTTGAGGTGACTTAGTCATAAAGCTTCCTCCAGCTGAGGAGTTCACAAGTAGTCTATTCGAGTCGTCGAGACCGTTGAAAAATGATAGACATAGTGATTGGTCGTCCAAACCGTGGTGGGAACAATTCATCAACATGTCCTTGAATCTATCCCATGCATCGTATAACGTCTCTCCCGGCTCTTGGCAAAAGGTATTGATCTCTCCAATTAATTGCCTCGTTCTACTGTGGGGTAATACTTGGCAAGAAATTTTTGAGCCATTTGTGCCCAAGTATAAATTGATTTTGACGGTAAGCTCCTATACCATCTTGATGCAGCGTCGGACAGTGAGTGAGGGAAGAGCTACAGGCATATCCTCTCACCAACGTTTCTAGCTTTACCAAATGAGTTGCAAAAGTCGAGGAATTGACTTAGGTGGTTGGGAGCTTCATCGGGATTTGCTCCACTGAATTTTCCTAAGTCCCGGACAGCAGTGATGTAGTGGGTCTTGAATACCCATTGTCCGGCCTCTTGAGGCGTCAACTCCGGTAGTCCGGCTGGTTGTAGTCTTTGAGAGCCATTTGTTGTTGGTTTCGTTTCTTCAAACCGTGTGGTCTAGATCAGCCATGATTGAATTTTTCACAGTTCGGATGGCTCTCAACAATGAACGCTCGAGCTCGGGTCTCGGACTAACAAGTGGAGATCCTTTGGCTCGAGTGTTTGGCATACACCGAAAAACAGAAGGTACCTAAACCACCAACACCAAATGCTCTTAAGTAGAAGGAAATGTAAAAATAGACAACAACTAAAAACACAAATACCACAAATGAAATAAAATAGATAAAAGTACTAAATGCACAAAAACTAAAGTACCGAACCAAGGGAAATTGAATAATCAATTTCCCCGGCAACGGCGCCATAAAGTTGGGAAAATTACAAACATAGTAATTAAACCTAGCTAAAATGGGCAAGTGCACCCAATTCGTTGCAATAAAACAAGTGTCGTATCCACAAGGAAATTGGTTTCTAAATCCCAAGCTTCGGTATAATAGTTAAGTGCGAATAAACAGTAAAATGGGGGTTTAGCCAGAGGCAAGCTTGGTTGTTTGTTAATTGAAATGCAATAAAAACAGTAAAATGTTTGTGTATGGAATGGATGGGGAGAGTACCCTAGGATAGTGGGAATCACCTAATTCACTCAAAGAACTTCAAAACCATAACTCATCATCTCAAAGCCTATTAGAGTTTAGCTCATGAATCCCCAAATCATGGGAAATCCAATTCTTACCTAAATAATCAAACCCCTTAATTAAAGGAGGTTCAAGTCATCAAATAGCATTAAGCAAGCACTCTTAATCAATAGCCCTAAGCATTCACTTCCAAAATCAAGAAAGCAAAAGTTAGGGTTTACTCCCTCCTTGGTCTAATTCCAAACTCAAGCTCAAATATTGAATGGAACCACCTGTGGAAGGTGATTTTTCGGTATGAGGGGGGGTCTATCTAAATATGGTATGACCGAGAAGCCTAGATCCTAGAAAACGCCATTCTGTGGAAGGTGAAAACCCGTTATTCATGGCATCCCTCAAATACCTACTAAATCGTCCGTCTTTCCCAGAAAGCATAAAGGGGAGTGCAAGTGTGCACTACACCCACTCTCAATGGGCTCCACGCGGACTTATGCCTCTATAAGGCGGAATTGACTAGAGTCGCCACCTAGTTTGACCTACGATACTAGGAAGGAAGGGAATGAGGGTTCTAAGAACCGTTAATTGACTCTGAGATTATTGCCTATGGATAAGACTTATCTGGTCATGTCAGAGATTCTGTGTGGGTTCGCACTGGGTTACACCCCTTAGAAGTGGCAACGACCACGACTTCGGATTGGTGCCCGAGGAAACCTCGGTCTCCAATTGTCGGGATTGTCTTCTTTCAAAACCTTTTTAGAGAGATTCATTTCAAAGCCAAGGATAGGATTAGGACGGGAGGAGAGAAAGAGATAGGATGAGGCGAGCTTTTTTGCCAAGCTTGCACCAAGGAGAGGGATTGCTGAATTCGGATGAGTATTTGGGAAGAGTCTGAGGTTGGGTGAATTGACAAAACTTGGAGTGTGATGGTTTGAAGTCAGTGAGAGCCGAAGGAAGTTTGAGCGTTTGAGAGATATGAGAGTCACCTTAGAGGGGAAAAAAGGTTTTTTATTTGGAATGGGGTCGCACCCTGCGTGGGTTGCCTACGTACTCAACTCCCTGTTGAGATCAGACCTTACGTAGTTCAGGTTTTTGGGATGGTTGAGTTTTATGAGGTAATTGAGGGTTGGAAGTGGTTGTTTGGAGGGGAGATAGTCTAGTGCAAAAGGGTATTTTGATTGATGTGGGGTCGCACCCTGTGTGGGTTGCCTACGTACTCAACTCCCTGTTGAGATCAGACCTTACGTAGTTCACTTTTTTTTTTGGGGTTTTGAAGGTTTTTGAGATGTTTGAGAGGTACTTGAGAGGTTAGTCTGTGAGACGCTCGGGTCTCTAAGACATTTGGGATGTTCATGCAGGTGGGGGTATGGGAGATCAAGGTTTGTGAGACGCTCGGGTCTATGAGGCGTTCGAGGCTTGAAAGGGTTATCAACTTCGGGAGGTTCGGGTTTTTGAGGAGCTGAGGGTTCTTTGAAGTGTTTAAGTTTGCTGAGTCTATGGAGATATTCGAGTTCGTTGAGCTGCTGAGACGATCGAGTCTGTTGAGCTGTTGAGACGGTCGAGTCTGTTGAGCTGCTGAGACGGTCGAGTCTGTTGAGCTGCTGAGACAGTCGAGTCTGTTAAGCTGTTGAGACGTTTGAGTCTGCTGGGCTGTTGAGACGTTGGAAGATGCGAGATGCTTGAGTTCTCCGGAGTTTGGAATTATCTGGGATTGAAATGAAGTTGAATTGAATTGGGAATGAAAAGAATTTTGAAATGAATTGGATTGAAATTGAGATTGAATCTAATTGAATTAAGAATTGAATTGAATTGGGCTTGAATTGAAATGAATCGGGTTTGAATTGAAATGATATGGGTTGAATTGAATTGAATTGCATCGAGTTCGAATTGAATCAGGTTTGAATTGAAATGAATTGGATTGAATTGCATTGGGTTTTAGAAAATGAGTCAGATTGGGCCTTGAAGAATGGCCACATTTGGTTTTGAAAGATGGGCCAGATTTGGGCTTTGTAAAATGGGCCGGATTGGGCCTTGAAATGTGGGCCGGATTGGACCTTTGAAATTGGGCCGGGTTGGACCCTATGAATGAGCTGGATTTGGGGCTTAGAATTGGGTTTGGTTTGGCCTTTGAAATTGAGATTGGAAGATGATTTGAATCTATGAGACAATTGGAGTTTGGAAGGAGTTTGAGTTTGATCTTAGAACTTTTGGAAGCATTTCAAATGCTTTGTGAGGTTGAAGTGTGTCTAATGAGTGTATGAAAAGTATTTAATGTTGACATGTGAAAAGCTTTGATTTCGAAGAATTCATGAAGAATATCTGGTTTCGAAGTGTGAGAGGATTGATTTTGAAGAGTGTATGATGAGTGAGTATGAGAGGGATTGATTTTGAAGTGTGTTTGATGAGAGAGTGTGAAAGGGATTGATTTGAAGTGTATTTGATGAGAGAGTGTGAAAGGGATTGATTTGAAGTGTGTTTGATGAGAGAGTGTGAAAGGGATTGATTTGAAGTGTATTTGATGAGAGAGTGCGAAAGGGATTGATTTGAAGTGTGTTTGATGAGAGAGTGTGAAAGGGATTGATTTGAAGTGTGTTTGATGAGAGAGTGTGAGAAGGATTGTTTTTGTAGTGTGTTTGATAAGAGAGTGTGAGAAGGATTTTTTTTGTAGTGTGTTAGATGAGAGAGATTGATTTGAAGGGTGTTAGATGAAAGAGCATGAGAGAGATTGATTTTGAAGCGCAATTTGACTCATTGGATCTTTGAATTGATTTAGAATTGGAAGATTGATTGTAAATTTTATTCTGACAATTACGGATTGTTTGGAAATTTTTATGAAAGAAAGGAGTTCCACACCGACCAAACTCTACGGCCCGTTTGAGTGAGGAACTTCCCCGGACCTAGAAGCTTTTCTAACTGGACTCGAAGTGTCCAGAAATATGTGGGCAAACCTAAAAGCTATTCTATGGCCACCTGTGCTAAGCCGATCTATCAATTTATAATGCAAAGTTGACAAATAAATGAAGACGGCCAATGCATTATTGAATCGAACATGTAAAGGCAAGCAGTCAAGAATATGTACAACAGATAGTCGGAAGAACAACAATCATACCAACGAGTGTACAAAATTATAAAACCCGAAACTATATTAGGCAGCACAATTAATAAACAAGTTACAATTCATGATTAGAATTAAAGTTTTGAATTAAAAAACAAGCTGCTATGGGGGGTCACATCGACGCCGCCTCACTCGAGCCGAAGGGGATCCGAAGAGATACACCAACCGTTTTTTTACGTTTGAAGGGAGAGCCCCGGTAGTCCTAGCCAAGGTCCATCTCCTCAATCTCCGAGCAGTTTTTCATTCATCAACCATCATGTACATGTCATGGAACAAAAACAAGGAAACACGAGTTTGGTTAGTAATGAAATGTAAGAGGGTTGGGGTGTGTGCAATGGGATCATACGGCCCCTCTCAATGGGAGGAAAGGGGGTAATTTAATCATCTCCCACACCCCAACCGAGAACATAGAAAAGAGTTTCAAGCTGCCAACAAATGCTAAGATTGTAAGATAAATCAAGCATTGGGGTTGCTACCGATTAATTCAACATCCTAGATTAGACTCAAACCAAAGTGTAGTATCAAAGATAGGGGTTGTGAGTCATGTGGGATCATACCTAGAAGGGTTTATATCATTTCCCCCTAAAATGAAGAATTAAATAGGACCAACCAGCCAATGAACGATTTATCTTAACAATCATAATATTCGGGCAACTATCGCTCTATTCGTGTTCTTATCTAAACGCAAGGGTCAAGTTATATGCCAGTCTCAAATCCTTTCCAAACCAATATCGATGCGCAAGGGAGAATTAAATATCAAAGATAATTAAAGCGTGACAAAAAGGAATTGAACAACTTAATTTCCAAACCCATGAGAGAGGATGAGCCCAAAGCGCATGAGTGCAGTCAGCCCAGATGATCCAAAGTAAAGCCGTAAGACCAGAATCCTAGGTCCAGTCAATTGCATGTGTACCTCGGTCAAGACACAAAGTGTAGTGAGCAGATTGAATCGAATAACCAAATATTGGAAGCTGAATGAAATTTCCAAACCCATGTGGAGCTGCAATAACGCCCAAAGTTCCCAGCAGGGTCAACTTATAACATCAATGTCGCACTCAATCAGCAAGCACAATAAAAGTCCAGCCGTACCTCAGCCAGAACATAAAACCGAGAGGTAAGGCACAAGTAGAGTCAAAATAGCACAAGGGACGTATCAGATTTCATGTATGACTGCGCAACAAGTATGCTGCCAGAGGAGAAAATAATCCACGCATGGGCCCCAATTCACCAAAAGGCCGGAAAAGGTTAGGGGCCCATAGCATACCAAAATAATGAAACGAGTCAAACCATACCAAACACTAAGAATACAACAAATCTGTGAACGAGCATGGGTGGTCAACCCGCAAACCACGAATATCCCCAAAATTAGTCAAACCAGCTATTCCCTGCTCCAATCTGAAAGTACCTCAACCGATAGGAAGCAAGCCAAATTACTGACAGCACAAGAGACGAATACTGGCTAGAAATACAACTAAAACCCAAGTCAGGCATACAGGCACGCAAAAGGGTCGAACGCGAAAATGATTTCCGAATTCATAGATCAAAACACCAGAGGATAATTAGTTTAACCGGAGTTGAGACCAATTTCAGGTCGCAAAGCCAAAACGCAAGGCAATAACAGAGAATCAGTGAAGGATTTTTCAGAGGCTTGATAAGGCAGATCAAGGCAGATTAAGTTAAATCTCCCAAAACTGAAATCACCAAAAATCAACACAATACTGCACAAAGTCTCAGGGGTCTCCTTTACTTCTTAAACGAACACAAATCATGAAATCGGTGACAGACCCAAATCGATGCCAATTGCCCCTCGAGTCCGCTGAGAACAATGGTTAAGATTTGGAACCGAAATTTCAGGAGGAAGTCAAATTAAACCAATGTGTCGAATATGTAACACGGTAAACTCGAGCTCAAAACACAACCAACCATGGGAGTCTGTTGATCTTCCAAAGCGAATAAAAGAACAAGACTCGAATTACATAGAGGCAACTCGCGCCTGCTCGAATTAGACCAGGATGCAACACAAACTCAAAATAGCCAGGCAAAGGTGTAGTAGTAACTCAGTATCGATATGACTCAGAGACTAACCAGATGAACATAATATCATAAGGTATAGTAGTATTCGAGGAGAAATAACCGCAAACAAAGTGGAGTGAGACACGCCTTTTCGTTTCAGAGCAACGAAACACAGCAGTATTAGTGGTGGTCACATCTGATGCGGTTGTCGTTGGTGAAGCTGGCCG
Source organism: Limonium bicolor (assembly GCA_023374045.1). Taxonomy (NCBI): domain Eukaryota; kingdom Viridiplantae; phylum Streptophyta; class Magnoliopsida; order Caryophyllales; family Plumbaginaceae; genus Limonium; species Limonium bicolor. The sequence continues at coordinate 6,196,775 of CM041777.1, forward strand.
TTCGAACTGCAGCGACGTTAACTCCCAAGGCCGGAAAGGAGTAGTCGCCTGCTAAGTGCGAACTTGTCGAATCGAGGAGGAAGTGAGGGAGGATCGAGGCGATTGAAGGTTCCGGTTTAGGGTTTGTCGTTTCGTTTGAAGATATAGACCGAGAAGGATATGGAAGGTGATGGTTGGTCTTTCACCGTGGTGATTTCAATGAGCAGCAGTGAAGATGGAGGAAGACGGACGATAACGGGAGTGAGGGTGAATCAAAAGAGGATTTCGGCTAGGTTAATCATAGTGGCTGTGGGTTTTCGTTTTCAGAGAGAAAAATCAGAGACGAGATCGGGAGAATGACGAGGAGATAGGAGAAATTAGAAGGTGACTGGTTTTCTGTCGATGAATAATGGATAGCCGAGCGAAACCTCAGTGGCGGCTACAGTAGCTTGACGGTGAGCAAAGGGAAACGGGACAACCTGCTCGGGAGATTTGGGGTTAGTCGATGCTCTACTGAAGAGGAATCGGGGACTGAAGGCTGCGATTTCTGGTGATCCTCCCTCGTTGAGAATGCAGGTGGACTCCTCCGTAATCAAGTTAGAAATGTCCTTCGAAGGTAGAGGAAGACGAGGCTGGTGATGTTCATTCTCCGGAGGAAATACTAGCGATGTAGTGATGACGAGAGTGGAATTTAACGAGATTTGGAGGGTGGACTTGACGGTGACGGTGGAGAAGGGAAGAAACGAAAGCGAAATGGAGGAGAGCGGTGAGGTTAAGGCTGGTGATTTCAGGGACAGAAGGGAAAACGAAGAAGATGAAGCTGCTTGGTTGTTCTTCTGGTTTTCTAATTTTGAGATCGACCAAGGTTGACGGGGGATGAATTGAAAATCGAAGAAGAAGCAGCTAGTCCGCCGAAAAACAATGCCCGATGGAATCTTTTTTTTTTCTGTAGGGTTTTGTGATGTTCTTTTATATCAAGAGGGTAGTGATTAGATGGTAGGGTTTGGGTGGGCTTTTTGAAGCTATGGGCTGAAAGTAGTATGAGTTTAGGGAATTGGGTTAGGACAGATTTTAATCAAGTGTGGATTGGGTTTGAAAGATGAAAAATGAGTGTGTATAATCAGAAATGAAAATGAAAATACTAATGTTAATAGTAGAATAAAATAAAATATAAGAAAAAGTGGATAGATGAATAAATAAATAAATAGAATATAAATAATAAAAAATAAGATAGTAAAATAAGTGAATAAACAAAGAGAGACGATTTTGAAACTGGACTGTCATTGGAAATTCATTTTTGAAGAATTGTTTTTTTTTTTTGAAATGTTTTGAAAAAGATTATAAAATGATGGTTTCGTCTTAGCACGCACGCTAATATGTTTTGAAAAAAGAAAGGCGACGACCCCTCTTATTATTTCGGAATTCGCTTTATGGGGTGAGAATTTTTGGTGTCTACAGATGGCTCCCCTTGATTCAATTCTGCAAGCCCTTGCAGAATTGGATCAAGGTTGACGGGACGCCAAAAATTCTCACTGCGGTTTATGATTTGTTCTTATGAATGCGGGTGCACGGGGACTTATGACGGGCCCCAAATTGCGGTGATTGATGGTATGAGGACTAATGACGGGCCTCAACTAGATCTCGGTGTCTAGCTCTAGGACTAATGACGGGCCTAGAATACGATCAAACAACCTATGCATGAGGACTAATGACGGGCCTCAACTAGAACTCGATGTCTAGCTCTAGGACTTATGACGGGCCTAGAATGCATCTTCGAAATGTATGAGGACTAATGACGGGCCTCAACTAGATCTCGGTGTCTAGCTCTAGGACTAATGACGGGCCTAGAATACAATCGGTATATTGGTTATGCATGAGGACTAATGACGGGCCTCAACTAGAACTCGGTGTCTAGCTCTAGGACTTATGACGGGCCTAGAATGCATCTTCGAAATGTATGAGGACTAATGACGGGCCTCAACTAGATCTCGGTGTCTAGCTCTAGGACTAATGACGGGCCTAGAATACATCGGAATAAGGGTTATGCATGAGGACTAATGACGGGCCTCAACTAGAACTCGGTGTCTAGCTCTAGGACTTATGACGGGCCTAGAATGCATCTTCGAAATGTATGAGGACTAATGACGGGCCTCAACTAGATCTCGGTGTCTAGCTCTAGGACTAATGACGGGCCTAGAATACAATCGGAATAAGGGTTATGCATGAGGACTAATGACGGGCCTCAACTAGAACTCGGTGTCTAGCTCTAGGACTTATGACGGGCCTAGAATGCATCTTCGAAATGTATGAGGACTAATGACGGGCCTCAACTAGATCTCGGTGTCTAGCTCTAGGACTAATGACGGGCCTAGAATACAATCGGAATAAGGGTTATGCATGAGGACTAATGACGGGCCTCAACTAGAACTCGGTGTCTAGCTCTAGGACTTATGACGGGCCTAGAATGCAATTGAAAGTACGAGACTCGTTGTTTTGAGCGGTTGATTGAAGGATGATTTTGATTGTGGATTGATTCGGGACTGGATGCTTTCGGTTTTTTTTTTGTGAGGGATGTGATAGTCGAATGTTTTTGTTGATGTGGCCCTTGACTTCGTCAGTGTGGGACTTTGTTTTGGTTCTGTTTTTGGTGGTCTCGGCCCGATGTGCTCTATGGTTTCGGGATTTGGTAGGACTCTTGGCTCCAGAGTTCGAGATGGCTCCGGTATGGCCCTTGAGTTTTTTGTTTTGGTTTTGTGATTTTGTAGTCGATTTTCGAAAGGATGGTTTTGTGAATGAGTGAGTTTGGACCTTGATGGCTTTGATATGACCGGATGACTTTGGTATGATCAGATGGCTCCGATGTGATTCGATGGCTCCTGTACGGTCAGATGGCTCCGGTTTGATATGTGACTTCCTTGTGAGCAACGACTCTGGGATGGTTGGTGGGTTTTGAATCGAATGGGGATTTTCAGGATCGTTGGTGGATTTCGATTTGGGTGAAAATTTTCGGGATGGTCGGTGGGTTTCGATTTGTTTTGAATTTTGAGTCGAATGGTGGGTTGATGTGATTGGTGGATTGTGTTGTGTTTGACGTATTTTGATGTGGTAGATATTTTTTGTTGGGTTGATAACTTCTTGGCCATAGATGGATGGCTTCGGTCCGGTTATGACTTTAGGGTTCTCTCATGATGGCTCCAGGATAGCTCGGAATGACTCCGGGAAGGGCTACGAGATGGCTCCATTGGTGATGGCGAGGAAAAAGGGGAACTTTTGCCTGTGAGGTGGTCGCACCCTGGGCGGGCTGCCTACGTACTCAATTTCGTATTGAGATCAGACCTGACGTAGTTCAAAACTCTGTGGGCAAGACCCTGGTGACGAAATGGATTTGACATGGCTCCCGTATTGCTCCAGCTTGGTTCTGGATATGGTGTTGAAAGGGATTGAGTATGGCAGTGGATAGCTCCGGGATGGTCTTCGCCTGGCTCCAGATGGCTTTTGAATGGTTCGATGTAGCTCGGTGATAGCCCGGGATGGCTCTGAAAAGGCTAGATATAGCTCGATGATGGCCCAGGATAGAGCCGTAATAGTTCGATGTAGCTCAAATAGCCTAGGATGGCTCTGACTTGACTTCCTTTGATAGGGAGTTACGCTTCAATAGCGCAGCTGAAGTCTACTTTCGGCAAGACTAGGCGGAGTTCTTACCAATTAGATGTTGACGATGGGGTGCTTATGATGCATGCAAATATTAAATGCTAGATACGATGCAAAATGCATATGCAGTTTTTGTAGAGAAGGTACGGTCCTATCTCTATTAATACGAGGTTTACGAATATAAGACATCTTCGATTCGATCTTGAATGATTGTTGAATTGGAAGCGTGAATCATTTTCCTCTCATGGAGGGATACGGGTCAATCTCTCGTGAGTTTGGCTGTGTGTGCAAAGCGTGTGATGATACTCTTGATGCTTAGAGCAGTATTTTCCTGAGAATTTCCTTTTTGAGGTTATGGACTTTCCGTTCCTCACAAATTCCTCTCCTGCAATGGGGTAGGCTGATTATGATTTGATGGTTTAGTCGAAGAGTCACTCGCACTCTAAAGACCTTGTGAGTAAGGTCACACTCATTCACTCATAGTCCTTGTATTGTGAGGTGGGACATGTTGATAACAAGCACGAAGCTTATGATTCATGTTTCAGATCCGATACTTTCAGTTAACGTTCACCAACTAACGAGTCGGAGGTCTTTCATTGGGTTATAACGGGGTTGAGGGGTATGATGTATGTCACATGGGACTGGAGGATTTGTTTAGGAATTGTGGAGTTTTTGTGCAATAGAGGACATGTTTCGTCTTTGCCATGGGTGGAATGATTGGACGGGTTTTGATAACCTTTTATTGGTTTCTATGGGACATCATTGGTCCTTTGGGTTTGGCTTCCTCATTCTTGCCTCTTTTGGTGTACAGTTTTCACTTTCTTCTTCTTCCTTTTCAGTGTGTGATCTTCTTCTTTGTGTCTTGCTTTTGGAATTGCATAGGCTTATCGACTTTCTCAAGCATTCTTTGCTTTGTATTTCGGCTTTCAGCTTCGAAGTTGCATTGACTTATCGATCTTCTTGAACATTTTTGATGTTCTTTTTGGTGTTTGACTCTGGAGTTGCCTTGACTCAATGTTTGCTTTGGACATTTTTGTTTTTTGTTCTTGGGAAAGATGGTGGGAGAGAGACCATGGCTCCGGCTCCTTCAATATCCTCTATGCAAGGGTAAGTATGTATATGTGGAGTGGCATGTTGTGGAGATTGTTTTTTGTAAAAAAAAGTTTTTCCTGAAAGGCTCAGCGGGGCTCACTAAGGAGTTATGTTCGGGAAAATTAAAGCTTTTTGGCCTTGTGGAGATTTTGATCCTAAGTGCCTCATCATTCTCGTTAGTTAATGATTGTTTTCTTACTACTCTAACTCTCATTCTTTGCATGAATCATAGTTCATATCTTGTTTATCAACACTCTCTATGTATTGTGCCTCTCCATGTGCTGAAGGAATGCACATGTCGCGCGTGGTTTTACCTCCATTGGATCTCTCTATCTGCCCTCATCACTCAATGGATTGTCCAGTACTCTCATTTGAAATTCAAGGGAAAATACCGCTCTTCGCACACTACTCACTTGGTTTGTGGTGCCGATTTTGATTGGACCCTTGTGTTCGTTGACGGGTCGAGAGTTTAGCGGTTCACGCACTCTATTCAAACAATCAATCAAGATTTTCCCCAAAGATGTCGTTTCGATATGGGAGTATGCAAATGCGATTATCTACCATGCGATGTATTGTGGTATATGGAATTACTATGTATAGGATGCATGGAATGTTGAAATGATGAGTTGAGTTGAGATGGTGACTGAATGTTTTTTTTTTTTGTGTTTGTTTGTTTTTGGATGCAATGCATGAGTGGTAAGGCTACACCTAGTCTCGCTTGAGTCAAATTCAGCTCATGGTTCATGAAACTCGTCCCACTACTGTTGGCCTTGCAGATGGTCTAGCTGTTGGGGTCGTTGTCGGAGTGGTAATTCTCAAATGAGGTCGGGTTGGTGATTGGCCGCTGGATTTTGAATTTTTAGGGAGTGACAACTCCCGCATGGTGGTCCCACGGTATGATATGCTCTTTCCCTTTTAGTCACTGACGCGCATGGTGATTCGGATTGGGAGAGGTTTGAACTTGGTTTTCTTTTCTATCCTTTGAGATCGGGCTCTGGCGGTCGAGATATTGGGATGAAAGTGTGGTGTGGTGTGGTGACAATGAAACACATGGTTAGCAATTTTTGAGGTGGACACGACTCGTGAATGATTGATGGAATTGAAATGGCTTGAAGTGCAAGTGACTCCTTTTTTTTTGTCATGAATGCGATGCATGTGTTTTGCCTTGTGCTCGGTTGCATTTGTTGGTGTTGTTTATTTAGGGGATGCCTCCTGTAGATACCGTGAATTCTCGCCCCATAAAGCAAAGTTGATGAATGATATATAACTGTGAGGAGTCGTTCCTTATCATTATTCTCTTTATTCGTGCATGCCAAAAGAAACCAAGTTTTAGAAAAACAATTTGAAAACGCGTGTTTTTCAAAGTGGTGGATTTTCTCAATAAATTTTGATGCTCGATCATTCGCAAATAAAATAGGGAGTGGGGGAACCCTATACACTTTGATCTAAATAAATTCAAAGGGAATGTGTAAACCTATACATGTAATCTATTCAGAAATGGACAAGAGAGAAAAGAATGCTAGGGAAAACTTATACAATCAATTCTAAAAGTCATTAAAGTGGGGAAATTTGAGCTAAACTCCTTCTGAACTCTTCCGCTTCGTCTTCGGGCTCTTCTTCGAAGTGGTATTGTGATCATACAGAACGGGTTGGTGTTCTTCTGACTCTCAACAGTTTGAGCTCGAACAGGTGTTCCTAATCTTCATGTCGCTTGATCCGGGTTGGTGCAACTCTAATATTGTATTTGAACGGTTGGTGTTGGTCTTCCTATCGCTCGGCTAGCTCCACGGGCAGGTGCACCTCTAGCTTTCGGCTCAATCCGCTAGTTGATCTTCATGTTGCTTCACTTGCTCCGTTGAAGGAATGAGGGATATGTTTGAGAAAGGAAAGGTGGATGATCGAGCACAAAATCATTGTGAAAATCCACCACTGTTATGAAAACACGAAATGATTAGTACGCTCCACAGTAATAACCGCTGCTCTTGAAGGTGGGTTGAGCTTCAAAAATAGCAGGTCGCAACATGGGAACTAAATCATTTATTTTGAAATACATTTGAAAATCAACTTTGAAAACTATTTTCGAAAACCATTAAGAAACAAAGTTGGTGAAGAATGTTGTTTGAAATTCGTTTGTAAAAAGTAGGTTTTTGAAATGAAATTCATGGGAAGTAGTGTTTGAAAATAATTTGTAAACAGTAGATTTTTGAAATTTGTTTTTTGCAAGTTGTTTGATAAAAATTGTTTTCTGGAAGACTTTGATTGAATCTAGTTTTGAAAACTGTTTTGGAAATAACAATTTTGAAAATCATTGTTTTTTGAAATCATTTGAAATTGATGATTTTGAAGATGTTTATTAGAGCAATCGACATGATTCATTTTCTGATTTTTGCTAATTTTTGAAACGTGATCACACATAGATATAAGCGCAAAGTGAAAATCGTGGCTGATTTTATGTGGAGCTGAGTGTGAATGATTGGGATAATCACCTTCCAGGTCAATCAATGCTTCCATACCACCGGGGGAACCGTCGTCCCTTCACTGTTCATCTCTCGGTATTTATCTCTGTTATGCCTTGTGGGGCACGTCATCAAGAAAGTCCGGAGTGCTTAAGTTCGAAAGGTTAGGATACCCGAAGTGATACAGTCACACGAGCCACGGCCGGGGATTATCACAACATACTCACTTTTCAGGAAACTCGGGGAAGTACTGCATGGGAACGGGTCTCTCGTCATCTGCACGGTCAGGTGTGTCTAAAGTCCAAATTATTCACTAACTACGTTGTGCCATGTATGGGTATCCGGTAAATACGGGATCCTCTATGGACGTGTAGCGTGACATTGGGCTTTAGAGACACCCGTGGTGCAGAAGAACAATGGAGAACTGAGCCCATGCAATCTTCAGGGTAAGGTAGAAGGGTGGTCCGACAGGCGGCATACAAGGGGGCAACTACCCATAAAACCCATCCTAGACACTGGACAAGGCAGCTGGACACTGAAGGCTCATAGCTTACTACATGCTGGCTTTGACTCGAAAAGGTGTTTGAAAGGATCCTGAGTTGTTTCAAGGTGTAGACAACTACGGCCATACCACCTCGTGGGTTTACTCCTTAACTACGAAGGACCCATACTCAGAGGGAATCAATTGTGGACCAATTGTTAATCCCGCCCGCAGATAGTAAAGGTGACACAGAGGGATGCATGCTCCTAAACTACCCGATGCAACAATGGGTTGGCTCCTTTCTACGAAGGCCCCATTTACAAAACCATAAACAGGCAATTATATCATAAATGAAGGGCAGTGAACATAAGACAATAAACACACAATAGTAAACAAGAGTGAGGCATGCAAAGCTCAAAGCACACATGTGGCAATCAAAGTCAACTTCGAATTCTAAACACTCATCCTCTATCCTCACAAAGCACACTCTAAGTGTGGAATAGAGTAATCCTAAAGGCTTGGAAATGAATCTCTTGAAGGTTTTGAAAGAAGTGGGGAGGTCCCGACAATTTTGAATGGAGTTCAGTCTTCCTTGACCAAGTTTATGAGAAAAACTTACTCAAGTTTTCCCCAGCAGAGTCGCCATTCTGTGGAGGGTGATTTTTCGGTATGAGGGGGGTCTATCTAAATATGGTCTGACGAGAAGCCTAGATCCTAGAAAATGCCATTCTGTGGAGGGTGAAAACCCGTTATTCTGGCATCCCTCAAATACCTACAATCGTCCGTCTTTCCCAGAAAGCATAAAGGGGAGTGCAAGTGTGCACTACACCGCTCTCAATGGGCTCCACGCGGACTTATGCCTCTATAAGGCGGAATTGACTAGAGTCGCCACCTAGTTTGACCTAGAACTAGGAAGGAAGGGAATGAGGGTTCTAAGAACCGTTAATTGACTCTGAGATTATTGCCTATGGATAGGACTTATCTGGTCATGTCAGAGATTCTGTGTGGGTTCGCACTGGGTTACACCCCTTAGAAGTGGCAACGACCACGACTTCGGATTGGTGCCCGAGGAAACCTCGGTCTCCAATTGTCGGGATTGTCTTCTTTCAAAACCTTTTTAGAGAGATTCATTTCAAAGCCAAGGATAGGATTAGGACGGGAGGAGAGAAAGAGATAGGATGAGGCGAGCTTTTTTGCCAAGCTTGCACCAAGGAGAGGGATTGCTGAATTCGGATGAGTATTTGGGAAGAGTCTGAGGTTGGGTGAATTGACAAAACTTGGAGTGTGATGGTTTGAAGTCAGTGAGAGCCGAAGGAAGTTTGAGCGTTTGAGAGATATGAGAGTCACCTTAGAGGGGAAAAAAGGTTTTTTTTTTATTGGAATGGGTCGCACCCTGCGTGGGGTGCCTAGTATCAACTCCTGTTGAGATCAGACCTACGTAGTTCAGGTTTTTGGGATGGTTGAGTTTTATGAGGTAATTGAGGGTTGGAAGTGGTTGTTTGGAGGGGAGATAGTCTAGTGCAAAAGGGTATTTTGATTGATGTGGGGTCGCACCCTGTGTGGGTTGCCTACGTACTCAACTCCCTGTTGAGATCAGACCTTACGTAGTTCACTTTTTTTTTGGGGTTTTGAAGGTTTTTGAGATGTTTGAGAGGTACTTGAGAGGTTAGTCTGTGAGACGCTCGGGTCTCTAAGACATTTGGGATGTTCATGCAGGTGGGGGTATGGGAGATCAAGGTTTGTGAGACGCTCGGGTCTATGAGGCGTTCGAGGCTTGAAAGGGTTATCAACTTCGGGAGGTTCGGGTTTTTGAGGAGCTGAGGGTTCTTTGAAGTGTTTAAGTTTGCTGAGTCTATGGAGATATTCGAGTTCGTTGAGCTGCTGAGACGATCGAGTCTGTTGAGCTGTTGAGACGGTCGAGTCTGTTGAGCTGCTGAGACGGTCGAGTCTGTTGAGCTGCTGAGACAGTCGAGTCTGTTAAGCTGTTGAGACGTTTGAGTCTGCTGAGCTGTTGAGACGTTGGAAGATGCGAGATGCTTGAGTTTCCGGAGTTTGGAATTATCTGGGATTGAAATGAAGTTGAATTGAATTGGGAATGAAAAGAATTTTGAAATGAATTGGATTGAAATTGAGATTGAATCTAATTGAATTAAGAATTGAATTGAATTGGGCTTGAATTGAAATGAATCGGGTTTGAATTGAAATGATATGGGTTGAATTGAATTGAATTGCATCGAGTTCGAATTGAATCAGGTTTGAATTGAAATGAATTGGATTGAATTGCATTGGGTTTTAGAAAATGAGTCAGATTGGGCCTTGAAGAATGGCCACATTTGGTTTTGAAAGATGGGCCAGATTTGGGCTTTGTAAAATGGGCCGGATTGGGCCTTGAAATGTGGGCCGGATTGGACCTTTGAAATTGGGCCGGGTTGGACCCTATGAATGAGCTGGATTTGGGGCTTAGAATTGGGTTTGGTTTGGCCTTTGAAATTGAGATTGGAAGATGATTTGAATCTATGAGACAATTGGAGTTTGGAAGGAGTTTGAGTTTGATCTTAGAACTTTTGGAAGCATTTCAAATGCTTTGTGAGGTTGAAGTGTGTCTAATGAGTGTATGAAAAGTATTTAATGTTGACATGTGAAAAGCTTTGATTTCGAAGAATTCATGAAGAATATCTGGTTTCGAAGTGTGAGAGGATTGATTTTGAAGAGTGTATGATGAGTGAGTATGAGAGGGATTGATTTTGAAGTGTGTTTGATGAGAGAGTGTGAAAGGGATTGATTTGAAGTGTATTTGATGGAGAGTGTGAAAGGGATTGATTTGAAGTGTGTTTGATGAGAGAGTGTGAAAGGGATTGATTTGAAGTGTATTTGATGAGAGAGTGCGAAAGGGATGATTTGAAGTGTGTTTGATGAGAGAGTGTGAAAGGGATTGATTTGAAGTGTGTTTGATGAGGAGTGTGAGAAGGATTGTTTTTGTAGTGTGTTTGAAAGAGTGTGAGAAGGATTGTTTTTGTAGTGTGTTTGATGAGAGAGATTGATTTGAAGGGTGTTAGATGAAAGAGCATGAGAGAGATTGATTTTGAAGCGCAATTTGACTCATTGGATCTTTGAATTGATTTAGAATTGGAAGATTGATTGTAAATTTTATTCTGACAATTCGGATTGTTTGGAAATTTTTATGAAAGAAAGGAGTTCCACACCGACCAAACTCTACGGCCCGTTTGAGTGAGGAACTTCCCCGGACCTAGAAGCTTTCTAACTGGACTCGAAGTGTCCAGAAATATGTGGGCAAACCTAAAAGCTATTCTATGGCCACCTGTGCTAAGCCGATCTATCAATTTATAATGCAAAGTTGACAAATAAATGAAGACGGCCAATGCATTATTGAATCGAACATGTAAAGGCAAGCAGTCAAGAATATGTACAACAGATAGTCGGAAGAACAACAATCATACCAACGAGTGTACAAAATTATAAAACCCGAAACTATATTAGGCAGCACAATTAATAAACAAGTTACAATTCATGGTTAGAATTAAAGTTTTGAATTAAAAAACAAGCTGCTATGGGGGGTCACATCGACGCCGCCTCACTCGAGCCGAAGGGATCCGAAGAGATACACCAACCGTTTTTTTACGTTTGAAGGGAGAGCCCCGGTAGTCCTAGCCAAGGTCCATCTCCTTAATCTCCGAGCAGTTTTTCATTCATCAACCATCATGTACATGTCATGGAACAAAAACAAGGAACACGAGTTTGGTTAGTAATGAAATGTAAGAGGGTTGGGGTGTGTGCAATGGGATCATACGGCCCCTCTCAATGGGAGGAAAGGGGGCAATTTAATCATCTCCCACACCCCAACCGAGAACATAGAAAAGAGTTTCAAGCTGCCAACAAATGCTAAGATTGTAAGATAAATCAAGCATTGGGGTTGCTACCGATTAATTCAACATCCTAGATTAGACTCAAACCAAAGTGTAGTATCAAAGATAGGGGTTGTGAGTCATGTGGGATCATACCTAGAAGGGTTTATATCATTTCCCCCTAAAATGAAGAATTAAATAGGACCAACCAGCCAATGAACGATTTATCTTAACAATCATAATATTCGGGCAACTATCGCTCTATTCGTGTTCTTATCTAAACGCAAGGGTCAAGTTATATGCCAGTCTCAAATCCTTTCCAAACCAATATCGATGCGCAAGGGAGAATTAAATATCAAAGATAATTAAAGCGTGACAAAAAGGAATTGAACAACTTAATTTCCAAACCCATGAGAGAGGATGAGCCCAAAGCGCATGAGTGCAGTCAGCCCAGATGATCCAAAGTAAAGCCGTAAGACCAGAATCCTAGGTCCAGTCAATTGCATGTGTACCTCGGTCAAGACACAAAGTGTAGTAGTGAGCAGATTGAATCGAATAACCAAATATTGGAAGCTGAATGAAATTTCCAAACCCATGTGGAGCTGCAATAACGCCCAAAGTTCCCAGCAGGGTCAACTTATAACATCCAATGTCGCACTCAATCAGCAAGCACAATAAAAGTCCAGCCGTACCTCAGCCAGAACATAAAACCGAGAGGTAAGGCACAAGTAGAGTCAAAATAGCACAAGGGACATATCAGATTTCATGTATGACTGCGCAACAAGTATACTGCCAGAGGAGAAAATAATCCACGCATGGGCCCCAATTCACCAAAAGGCCGGAAAAGGTTAGGGGCCCTAGCATACCAAATAATGAAACGAGTCAAACCATACCAAACACTAAGAATACAACAAATCTGTGAACGAGCATGGGTGGTCAACCCGCAAACCACGAATATCCCCAAAATTAGTCAAACCAGCTATTCCCTGCTCCAATCTGAAAGTACCTCAACCGATAGGAAGCAAGCCAAATTACTGACAGCACAAGAGACGAATACTGGCTAGAAATACAACTAAAACCCAAGTCAGGCATACAGGCACGCAAAAGGGTCGAACGCGAAAATGATTTCCGAATTCATAGATCAAAACACCAGAGGATAATTAGTTTAACCGGAGTTGAGACCAATTTCAGGTCGCAAAGCCAAAACGCAAGGCAATAACAGAGAATCAGTGAAGGATTTTTCAGAGGCTTGATAAGGCAGATCAAGGCAGATTAAGTTAAATCTCCCAAAACTGAAATCACCAAAAATCAACACAATACTGCACAAGTCTCAGGGGTCTCCTTTACTTCTTAAACGAACACAAATCATGAAATCGGTGACAGACCCAAATCGATGCCAATTGCCCCTCGAGTCCGCTGAGAACAATGGTTAAGATTTGGAACCGAAATTTCAGGAGGAAGTCAAATTAAACCAATGTGTCGAATATGTAACACGGTAAACTCGAGCTCAAAACACAACCAACCATGGGAGTCTGTTGATCTTCCAAAGCGAATAAAAGAACAAGACTCGAATTACATAGAGGCAACTCGCGCCTGCTCGAATTAGACCAGGATGCAACACAAACTCAAAATAGCCAGGCAAAGGTTAGTAGTAACTCAGTATCGATATGACTCAGAGACTAACCAGATGAACATAATATCATAAGGCATAGTAGTATTCGAGGAGAAATAACCGCAAACAAAGTGGAGTGAGACACGCCTTTTCGTTTCAGAGCAACGAAACACAGCAGTATTAGTGGTGGTCACATCTGATGCGGTTGTCGTTGGCGAAGCTGGCCGTTCGAACTGCAGCGACGTTAACTCCCAAGGCCGGAAAGGAGTAGTCGTCTGCTAAGTGCGAACTTGTCGAATCGAGGAGGAAGTGAGGGAGGATCGAGGCGATTGAAGGTTCCGGTTTAGGGTTTGTCGTTTCGTTTGAAGATATAGACCGAGAAGGATATGGAAGGTGATGGTTGGTCTTTCA
>CM041777.1:6210819-6227112 GCA_023374045.1 Limonium bicolor
CACCTTGGTGAAACTCCCGCTTCACAATCATCTTATCATGCCATTTCTTGGCCTTTTCTTTGTAGATGCGGTTATTTTCATAGGCATCCTCCCGAATTTCTTCTAACTCGGTCAATTGGAACCGTCTCTTGCCACCGGCGCTCTTGAGGTCATAGTTGAGGGCCTTCACCGCCCAATACGACTTATGCGCTAATTCAACCGGCAAGTGACAAGCCTTCCCATAGACAAGCCGGAACGGGGACATACCGATTGGGGTTTTGTAGGCGGTCCTATATGCCCACAATGCATCATCGAGCTTCATGGACCAATCTTTCCTTGAGGAGTTGACTGTCTTTTGAAGGATCCATTTAAGCTCTTTGTTGGTGACCTCAGCTTGGCCATTACATTGAGGGTGATAAGGAAGGGCAACCTTGTGTCTCACTCCATATTTACTCATCAGCGCTTCAAATTGTTTGTTGCAAAAATGAGACCCGCCATCACTCAATATGGCTCGCGGTACCCCGAACCGGGTGAAAATATTTTTCTTCAGAAATTTGATCACAACTTTGGCGTCATTAGTCAGGGTTGCAATTGCTTCAACCCACTTGGTCACATAGTCGACCGCCACAAGAATAAACAAGTTGGAGCAAGAAGATGGGAAGGGGCCCATGATATCGATACCCCACAAATCAAACGGCTCAACCTCTATCATTATGTTGAGCGGCATCTCATGCTTGCGTGAGGTGTTCCCAAGCCTCTGACATTGGTCACAGGAGGCAACGAACGAGTGGCAGTCCTTATGAAGGGTTTTCCAGAAAAACCCGGCTTGAAGAACCTTGGCCGCTGTTCGTGCCGGACCGTGGTGTCCTCCGGCTTCACCAGAGTGACAGTGAATCAAAATATCCTGCGCTTCACTCATGGGCACGCATCTCCGGATCACCCCATCGGCACAAACTTTGAAAAGAAAAGGGTCCTCCCAGAAATACCTCTTGACGTCGGAGAAGAATTTCTTTCGTTGCTGATAGGTCATCTCCGGTGGGACCACTCCCCTTGCCAAATAGTTTGCAAAGTCCGCATACCATGGGTCTCCGGTCTCTGCAATCATGAAGATGCTCTCGTCTGGGAAGAATTCGTTGATTGGCACACCATCATCAGGGACCTCCATTCGAGATAGATGATCAGCTACTACATTCTGCACACCCGGTTTATCCCGGATCTCTATCTCAAATTCTTGCAGAAGCAAAATCCATCGGAGAAGTCTAGGTTTCGCATCACCTTTGTTGAACAAGTACTTCAGTGCTGAGTGGTCTGTGTGCACCACAACCTTGCTGCCCAAGAGGTAGGATCGGAATTTGTCAAGGGCGAAAACCACAGCCAACAGCTCCTTTTCGGTGGTGGCGTTTCCTTCTTCTGACAAAGGACCGCCCCCACCGCATAGTCGCTGGCGTCGCACATGATCTCAAACGGTAAACTCCAATCGGGGGAAACCACGATAGGTGTAGATATAAGACACTATTTGAGAGTGTTGAAGGCACTAAGGCACTCTTCGATGAATTCAAATTTATCATCCTTGGCCAAGAGGTCGCAGAGACGCTTTGAGATTTTGGAGAAGTCTTTTATGAACCTTCTGTAGAAACCGGCATGACCCAAGAAGCTTCGAATGTCTTTCACTGATGTTGGAGGAGGTAGCTTTTCACTTACTTCAATTTTAGCCTTGTCTACCTCAATACCTTCTGAAGAGATCTTGTGCCCCAAGACAATTCCTTCTTTTACCATAAAATGGCATTTTTCCCAATTGAGCACAAGATTTGTCTCCTCACACCGGATCAAGATAGCTCGAGGTTGTCCAAGCAAGTGTCGAAGGAGGTGCCGAAGACGGAGAAGTCGTCCATAAAGACCTCAATGCTTTTTTCTAGGAAGTCGGAGAAGATTGCCATCATGCATCTCTGAAATGTGGCCGGGGCGTTGCAAAGCCCGAAAGGCATCCGGGTGTAGGCAAACGTCCCATATGGGCATGTAAATGTCGTCTTCTCCTGGTCCTCAGGAGCTATGGGGATTTGGAGATACCCCGAATATCCATCCAAAAAGCAGTAATAGTCTTGTCCCGCCAACCTCTCGAGCATTTGATCAATGAACGGGAGAGGGAAGTGGTCTTTTCTGGTGGCGGTGTTCAGCTTCCGGTAGTCGATGCAGACTCTCCAACCATTGGTAGTCCTCTGAGACACCAGCTCACCCTTTTCGTTGGGGACGACGGTAACGCCTCCTTTCTTTGGGACCACTTGCACGGGGCTGACCCATTTGCTGTCGGAGATGGCATAGATAATCCCCGCATCTAAGAGTTTAAGAACTTCCTTTTTGACAACCTCCTTCATATTGGGATTTAATCTCCTCTGAGGTTGGACCAACGGCTTGTAGTCATCTTCCATGAATATCCGGTGGGTGCAGAAATGAGGGCTGATCCCTTTGATGTCGGCTATAGTCCACCCGATAGCCCGTTTATGGTTTCGAAGCACCCTCATCAGACTTTCCTCTTGTGCACCTGTCAAGGAAGAAGAAATAATAACAGGTAGAACACACGGATCAGTCAAATAAGCATATTTAAGATGAGAGGGTAGAGGTTTCATCTCCACAGTGGGAGGCTTCTCAACCGAGGCAACGGCTTCTGAGCAGCTCGTTCCAATGGTTCGTGGGTGGCGGATAGTGGTCTATAGCCAGAAAATCTGCTGTTCAACTCAGCCACCATTTCAATCATTTCTGGGTGGAATTCCTGTTCAAAACAAGCCTCAAACAAAGCTAATTCAAGGGCATCAGATTTAACAAGAGAGAGAGAGTGATCCTGCACAATTGAATCTATGACATCTATAGCAAAAACAGCCTCAGCCTGTGACGGTCTCTTCACTACTTTAGACATGTCAAATTCTAATTTTTCATCATGAAGTCGCAGAATTATTTTGCCTTTCTCCACATCTATAAGGGCCCTAGCAGTTCTCATGAAAGGTCTGCCCAAAATTAGTGGCACTCTCTGGTCCTCTTCCATATCTATCACAATGAAATCAGCTGGGAAAACAAATGTACCAACAGTTACTACCAAGTCCTCTACCTTCCCTTTAGGGATAACCAAAGATCTATCCGCTAATTGCAATTGCATGGGAGTGGGAGTGCATTTACCAATTCCAAGCTTATTAAAAGGAGAGAGGCATAAGATTTATACTAGCACCTAAATCACATAACCCACTACCGCAGTCAATTTCACCAATAAAGCAAGGAACGATAGGTAAACCGGGATCTCCAAGCTTTGGAGGTAGCTTCTTTGTAGAACCGCTGAAACTTCTTCGGTGAGGTGAACGGTTTCCGCTTCCTCCAGCGATCTCTTGTTTGCTATGATGTCCTTCATGAACTTAGCATAAATCGGCATCTGTTTCAAAGCATCAGAAAAAGGAATGTTAATCGTTAATTTCTTGAAAATGCTTAGAAACTTCCCAAATTGTTCATCCAAATTTTTCTTTTTGAGTCTATTGGGAAAAGGAAGAGGGGGAAGATGTTTTGCAAGAGTAGTAGAAGTAGAAGGTTCAGGGGACCCCTTCTCCTTGGAAACTTCCTTAGGTGGAGGTGGTGGTTCCTCAACAATCTCTTGCTCTTCTTCTTGAGCTTCATCTTCTTGGGACTCCATGTCCTCATGTGAGCATGACGGATCAAGGAGTCTCCCACTCCTTAGTGTCACCGCTTTTGCTTGCTCTCGTGGATTGGGCTTGGCTTGACTTGGAAGAACACCTGGTTGTCTTTGAGCAAGCTGTTGGGAGATGCTTTCAAGTTGGGCTTCAACCCTTTTGTTGGTGGCGTCTTGGCTTGCTTTAAAAGCATCCAAATCAGCCGCTTTAGTGTGCATAGACGAGACAAGATTTTTCATCATGTCTCTTATCGGCATTGGCATCCGTGGATGGGGAAGGTTGTTGATGTGGTTGGTGTTGTTGTTGTTGAAAGCCCGGAGGTGCTCCTTGTGGTCGGTAACCCATTTGTGGGTTGGACATTTGAGACGACCCTTGTGACCGGTAGCCCGTGGGATTGTTGGAAGCATTGCTAGCTCCCCCTTGGGTTTGGTCATTATTTCTCCATGAGAAGTTTGGATGGTTCCTCCATGGGGCGTTTTGTTGGTTGTAGTTGTATCCGGGGCGGTTGCCTACAAAGTTTACATCCTCATGTGGATCGGCATAAACCTTGCCTTCGCAAAAGTGGGTCTCGTGAGGACCCGCGCAAATTGCACACCCCTCTTGGATTGAAGTAGAAGTAGATGGAGAGGGTGATGATGAAGAAGCTATAGACTTTGTTGTTTCTTTTTGAGCTATAGCTAGCTTCTCCACCATCTTGGTGAGTGAAGATAGTTGAGCGGAAAGGTGGTCGGTGGGCTCAACATGTAAGAGACCAGCTGCTCTTGGTGCTCTCCCCTTTGGCCTAGACCATTGCCTTATGTTACTAGTCATCACCTCTAGGAGTTCCATCCCCTCTTGAGGTGACTTAGTCATAAAGCTTCCTCCAGCTGAGGAGTTCACAAGTAGTCTATTCGAGTCGTCGAGACCGTTGAAAAATGATAGACATAGTGATTGGTCGTCCAAACCGTGGTGGGAACAATTCATCAACATGTCCTTGAATCTATCCCATGCATCGTATAACGTCTCTCCCGGCTCTTGGCAAAAGGTATTGATCTCTCCAATTAATTGCCTCGTTCTACTGGTGGGGTAATACTTGTCAAGAAATTTTTGAGCCATTTGTGCCCAAGTATGGATTGATTTTGACGGTAAGCTCCTATACCATCTTGATGCAGCGTCGGACAGTGAGTGAGGGAAGAGCTGCAGGCGTATCCTCTCACCAACGTTTCCAGTTCTACCAAATGAGTTGCAAAAGTCGAGGAATTGACTTAGGTGGTTGGGAGCTTCATCGGGATTTGCTCCACTGAATTTTCCTAAGTCCCGAACAGCAGTGATGTAGTGGGTCTTGAATACCCATTGTCCGGCCTCTTGAGGCGTCAACTCCGGTAGGTCGAAGGCCTGGCTGGTAGTCTTTGAGAGCCATTTGTTGTTGGTTCGTTTCTTCAACCCCCGTGGGTCTAGATCAGCCATGATTGAATTTTTCACAGTTCGGATGGCTCTCAAATGAACGCTCGAGCTCGGGTCTCGGACTAACAAGTGGAGATCCTTTGGCTCGAGTGTTTGGCATACACCGAGAAAACAGAAGGTACCTAAACCACGCCAACACCAAATGCTCTTAAGTAGAAGGAAATGTAAAAATATAGACAACAACTAAAAACACAAATACCACAAATGAAATAAAATAGATATAAGTACTAAATGCACAAAAACTAAAGTACCGAACCAAGGGAAATTGAATAATCAATTTCCCCGGCAACGGCACCATAAACTTGTTGGGAAAATTACAACCATAGTAATTAAACCTAGCTAAAATGGGCAAGTGCACCCAATTCGTTGCAATAAAACAAGTGTCGTATCCACAAGGAAATTGGTTTCTAAATCCCAAGCTTCGGTATAATAGTTAAGTGCGAATAAACAGTTAAATGGGGGTTTAGCCAGAGGCAAGCTTGGTTGTTTGTTAATTGAAATGCAATAAAAACAGTAAAGTGTTTGTGTATGGAATGGATGGGGAGAGTACCCTAGGATAGTGGGAATCCTAATTCACTCAAAGAACTTCAAAACCATAACTCATCATCTCAGCCTATTAGAGTTTAGCTCATGAATCCCCAAATCATGGGAAATCCAATTCTTACCTAAATAATCAAACCCCTTAATTAAAGGAGGTTCAAGTCATCAAATAGCATTAAGCAAGCACTCTTAATCAACAGCCCTAAACATTCACTTCCAAAATCAAGAAAGCAAAAGTTAGGGTTTACTCCCTTCTTGGTCTAGTTCCAAACTCAAGATCAAATATTGAATGGAACCACCATAAATGCAATAAGAGATCAATTTAGTGCATTAATTGATATTGAGGGGAATAAAACGAGAGTAATAAATGAGTTAGGTTTCTAGCATTCAATGAGCAAAATGGGTTCAAACCCTCATCCTAGGATACAAATGGAACTACTCAGCCATAGCTAAAGGAAAGAGCAAGGAGAAGGGAGAATTAGCCATTAGAGGAGCTTCCAAGCTTCAATGGAGGTAGAAATCTTCACTTTCTTCTTCCTCCTTTCTTCTCTTCTTTTTTCCTCTTCTTTTCTCCTCTATTTTCGCCTCTCTCTCGTATGTTTAGGGTTGAAGTCGTGTGTGTTTGATAATGAGATAAGAGTCCCCAAAATCAGCTTTTAAAAATGCAGATCTGGGCAAGTTTTCCGTCCGACCGACCCAGACTAGGTCGGTCCCGTGGGTCGGTCTGAAGAAGAAGGCACGTGAGTCATTTTAAGTATGACCGACCCACGTCTGACCCAGGCTTATGGGTCGGTAGATTCCAGTAGCTTGGGCATCCGGAAAAACCAATCCGACCGACCCAGAGTGGGTCGGTCCTGTGGGTCGTACCTGCTCTAGAGATTTGCTCTAACTTGCGCTGGGCCCAGAATCTTCATTATGGCTCAGAATTGCTCCCCATTTGCGGCGTTGGAAAGCTTGAGAGATGAGGAATCTGTTGATGCATGCCACTAGCTCAAAGAGAACCCAAAAGTATGCTCAAAATGAGCTTTCACCTATCAAGAGATCAAACTCTATAAGTTCACTATTAATCACTAAAACACTCTATTAAGTGGTGAAACAAGTTATGCATCCAATAGAATGAAGGTGAATGAAGCTCTTAAAATAGCATTATTTCACCACTTATCACTCGTCGTGGTAAGTCATCTCATTATCAACATTGACTCCTGAATTACTCGGGAATCGATCCAACTCGTTGGTAGTATTGAAGGTCTACTCGGTTCTTAAGTGACACCGATCATGACTGTAGGAAGTTGAAGCATTATCTTGAACAGGATCTCTATGAAAAGTCCATCTTCTGTAATATGGCATGAAACCACGGGTCTTTAGCTGGAATTATACGACGTCGATGCTTGAATATTGTCTAACCACACCACAATTAACACAAGGACATGGAATTTTTACCGCCTTTGTCCTGTCCTTATGTTGCGCTGCAGCTATGCAAAACTCTTTCAGCATCTTGTCAAAGTGTTCCCTCCAATCACCATACATCCAGTCATGCTCCATACTATATGTGTAACAGATCACAGGAATGAGTTATAGCCTACGTAAAACTAAAATGTTTATGTAATATGGTTTGTATTTAGTTGCACATGTTTATTTCCTAATGGAGCATGACTGAGATGATTGTCAAGTAGTCTAGCCAAACTCTAAGGTTCCAAACACAAAATAAACTAGCATTTTAATTATAACAAATCGTTGCACTTTTAAAACAGAAACCGATGTTAAATATTGAGATAAAATACATCATTACAAAAACATTTCTAGAAAAAATTTGGCATGACTTTTTCATAATTGTATACATCTCGTGCTTATTATTAAGCACTCACCAAAGTCATTACAACCACAAACATTCCTACAATGGTAGAAATCAAACTAATTACAAATTGAATGATCAAACCACCATTTCCAAAAAATTCAATTCAATTTAGTGTAACTGGCAAACAACATCAGACCAACATTTTTAAACCACATTCTCACTAGATAATTGTCAACAATAATCAAACCATATTATCAATTCTTCACGAACCGGTTCATATATTAAAACAAAATCTAGAGTGAAAATACTTACTTGTTTTTTTATTTATAGAGAGGGGGGAATATGTGTCCGAGAGGTAGGCTGGTGTGGGAGAGATGCAGCAGTACTACTTCTAATATATCTCTACAAATGCCCAAATATAAAAAAATTAGAAAGAAAACGCAATAACGTGTATGTTAATTGTTCATAAATAGGCCTGCAAAATTATAGTGAATGAAGAGAATGAATATATAAGTTAAAGTATATTACCGGACAGAAAATGAATGGCTTTCAGCCCCGTTTGCAATTTAGATAATAAGAGAGAGGCTAACGCTCCTAAATTATCACTGCAAAGAACACAATCAATACATTCAACCCTAAATCAGAGCCTTATAACAACAAATTAACAATTTTTATTCTGAAATTCGAACTTACAAATATAGGGCATTTTCTAGGCTTTAGGGGGTCACGGCTGGTGATGGCGGGTGATGACGGGTGACGGCGGGCGACGACGAATGCGATGGTCGGAGCAGCTGATGCACTGGATAATCGTCTAGGTCGCGTCACGCAGAGAGAGATTAGAGAGAAATCGAAAGCGTGAGAGAAAATTTGGGTCTCAGCTGGGAGTAAAGAAATATTTCAGATATCGTTATATGTATACACAAACGATAAGCAATATTAATTACTAATACATTTTTAAAAAAAATCGGCATAACCTTTGCATAATTATACCCAGCTCATGCTTATTATTAAGCATTCACCAATTTCATTCAACCACACAAAGTTTCAGCAATTGACACAAATCAAAATTTAACCAAATTCATCCATCAAACCAAATTTCAACAATTTGCGGGAATCAAGTACAAAGTCAACCATAAAAGAGAAGAAGATAAGTTAGATTATGTTACCATTAGCATTAGCATCAGGTATGGGTACAAACGCTTATTCCGCTTATTCATTTGTCGGTTATCATGAACAAGGAATATCACTTATTCAACTGTATTAGGTATTGTATTTATCGAAGGTGTGATTTTTTTAATCATTTCCATGGTTGGATTTTGTACTAATTTAGTGAAATTAGTATCAAAACCAGTATGGTTTCATCAACAAGTGGGATTGGATTATTTCTTGCGTTTATTGGTTTACAGAGTAATCAAGGGATTGGTTTAATTAGTTTAAGTTAAACTACACTTATTACAGTTGGTGGTTGTAAAAGATCGGATAGGGTTTCGGTAGCACCGGTTAGGGTTTTGATGAATGGAATAGTGGAAGTGATTGGTGTTGTTGGTGGTAATAGTGTTGAGTGTCTAAATGGGAACATTAAATTACACACAAACATTTTATCGAGCATGTTGTGTGCACTAGTAAAAATATTAAATCAATACACACTTTTATATACACATTTTGCACACACACATAAGTTCAATATCCACAACCACATTAAACCCTAAATCTATCATTATTACAAAAGAATGACAGAATTTGAATTAAAAATCAACATTACCTCTTTATAGTTACAAAAAACCGTTGTTGTAACTATATGGGACGCAGAGCTGGCAGACGATGGTGGGCGACGGCCGGCGACGATGGGCGAAGGCGGGAGGAGGGCGGGCGACGTTGGAGTGGTGGCGGGTGGTGGTGGTCGAAATCGCAACAGGAATCGCCGGCGAACAGAGGGGAAAGGGGAATTAGGGATTTAAAGCGTAAGTTGCGTCGCGCTGGGTGAGGGGCTTATTAAACGACCTATTTCGGCGGTTCCTTTAAAGAAACCGCCGAAATAGTTCCTCCGTATTGTTTTTAATTAAAAAAAAGTAACATCTATTTTGACGGTGTCTAGTCACAACCGCCGAAATAGACTACCAAATATATCTATTTCGGCGGTTGTGACTAGGAACCACCGAAATAGATGTTACTTTTTAATTAAAAAAATATGGAGGAACTATCTCGGCGGTTTCTTCAACAACCGTCGAGATAGGGGCGTCGAAATAGCCCTTTTTTGTACTAGTGTAAATCCTCAATCGAAAGAGGTTTCAAGTTTAAATTTACTTCAGTCCTCTAACTTCTTATGTTTCATATCGTTATCTAGGTCGCGACACCTGTACAACATGTACATGACCTATCGAGGACGAGTATTGGAGTACTGAGGGACCAGCAAAGGCCGGCTTGCTGTACTTGATGCTTGATTGTCGGGGCGAGATTCAAATCCTGGTGGTTGACTCCTTAGACGGTTACATGTGTTTACAGGGGAGGAAACATGATTAGCTCTACTAATGACACGATTAAGGTGGAATCTATTACATCATACCAACAACACTACGTATACGGAGAACACATCTGTACATCAGTTTGATTTGTTGGCATTGAAGATGTTGTGTTTGCGCCTCATCTTATATAATTTGTCTAAGATAGTGAATGACATCATATGACATTTATCAAATATTTATTATCTTCAAGATCTAAATCGACATAAAGTCATAAAGCTAGCTAGTTTTCAGTTTTGGTCATAAACTATTATTAAACGTTGTCCCCAACAAGTCTTCATATCAATACATCATTCATAATAACAAAACGAATTTTGTGGCATATAAATGTTTTTGTTGTCAGAGTCCAATCACTTAAAATAGAAACATATATTAAACAAATTAATATTAATTTAACTAAAAAGAATATAGCAATATATCTTAATAATATTTTTTTCTCTGGTTTTACATGTATATTTAAAAATTTAATCTCAATCTCTCTGATACATGTGTATTCCAATTCCTACACATGGTATTCAGTTATCATAATTATGCTTCTCCCTTTGGCGGGAGCTCTCCCTCTTCCTTTGACGGGAGCCTCCATTCTCTTTACCTCTTCACAGCCTCTTCTACCATGACTGTCATCTTGGATGACTTTTGCCGCTCTTTTTCTCCCCTCTTTATCTTCATCCTTCTGTTTATCATGTATTTCATTTTAGTTTTTAGGTGTAATAGTCTTCTCTTTGGTATTCATTGCCCTTTGTATGTCGAAATTCCCCCCTTTGGTGGGATGATGATAAGTGGGGAATTTATCTATGTTTATATGTTTCATTGTTTATTAATGTAAGATTTAATGTTATATATTTCCCCACTTAAGTGCTTAATTATATTAAATGTTAAGATTATTTCTCACATGTGGTTTTTATGCTTATACAGATAAATATAGAAAATAAAGGATTTTATCGTATAATCTGACATAGCATCATTTTTTGACTTCTCATTTAAGATGGATCTATTAATTATTTTTGGAAGAGGAGTCAACTCATGGAGTTTAAAAAAGAAAGAGGGGAGAGCTGATGTGGTAAAAAATGAGAGCAACATCATATGGGTGTAACACCCCTACCGCTAATCACGTCATTATCTCTTGATCTGTCTCATTTACCAATACCAACGCAACAGAAATTTACTACAACGGTGGGTGATACAATGCCGTTAGTCACCCACGTGACTAACAAGGCCAATCCAAATACAATATCGGTCTGATGAACTAATACACCGAGTACTCTATACACAACAATTACATTCCATTCCTTTACCGATTCAAATACAAATACAACCTCGAATTAATTCTATACCGAGTCTCTACATTTCTCAAACTTGCGGACAACATTTCGGTCTTACACTACAACAATTATAAATCAGTACAAAAGTTTTTAATCAACTACCCATGCTTATGAGCAACCCCGTTCTACACTCGAACGGTATTCGGCTCCAAAGTACCTGTAAATAAAAACGGTGCCCCTAGGGGCTCAGCAAATTGCTGGTATGAAATTCGCATACCCCTCGTGCTAACGGGGGTACACCGACTACTTTTGTCGAGAACATGGAATTCATTTTGGTTCAATAATCATGCTCACATTCAAAGGTATTCAAACAAGGAATACAATAATAACTAACACAACAAGATTGTTAGTTAGTGTTAACTTACTCTTAGGCCTTGAGGGTTTTACCTTACTTATGCCTTATTCACTTCATTCATTATCCTCCCATCCTCTTGGGATACTCTTACTCAAGCTCCTTTAGGTTTGTAACCCTACAAGTCTCAAACTGATTTCAAGTTCTACAATTCTCAATCTTGATTCTCAACTCTCAACTCCCAAGTTCAATTCTCAACTTCTCATACTCAATACTCAAATCTCGAATTCAATTCTCAATTTCGCAATTGATACCTTTTAAGTCATTACCCATGACCTCCGGGCAGAGTCATACACCAGACTCACCACCGGGCTTTCAAATACAAGTATTACTTCCCCGGTTTCGACCCTACTCTGGGTCTAGCATAGTGGGAAGGTTCGACTATCAACCGGAACTATACACTTAGCTCCTCAAATTTATAAACGTCCGTTTCTCTACCGGACTACTCAAATTCACAAATCTCCTCTCTCGGAGTTACATTGTAATCATAAAGATCAGCCTAGAAGTATCTCTCTCGATATCGTCCAATAGCTTAGGAAATTATTTCATTTTTGAGTATTCTCATATTTAAGGGTTTCCCCAATGGTTCGAATACTTTTATGTTCGGGACATTTTCTCATACTAGGTCGGATCCTCAAATTGTAGGTCGACTATTTTCTAAGGGAGTTTGGTGGTCCCTTATCATTCCTTTATTTCTCTCAAGGGTTCATATCTTTGAACTATCATTGTCCTCTAATAGAGGTTCATTATTTTGTTCCACTATTATTCGTTATGTGGATTATTTCAATTCGGTTCTCTAACCAATATCGGGAGTATACTAATCCCGTACAACTCTCTCACGTTCTAGTGAGTTCATAGGTTTGCGTTATCGTTATTCTTGATTCGATAGTTTCGTGTGCTTCAGCGTTTTCATAATTTCAAGAAACGACTCTTTCTATGAGTCACTAACCAAGAAATTCTCATCTACGAGTCGGTCTATATCACTAAGTTAGACCACACGTTCATAGAAGGGTGGATAGTTCATACATCATGCATCAAGACATACATATCAAATGCAATAAATCATTTTCATGCTTTTATCTTGATTAGGTCGGCACACAAGCACACAGCACACAAATCAGTGTAATCCGGTTAGCATACAAGGCATGAGAAAGTCATACCTTTCACCATGGATTAACTTTACCGTGTCATATCATGTTCCTCGGGTTCACACTTGATCCACTGATAACATTCCAAATGTTTCTATTAACATTAAGGTATTACGGTATGTAAATAACTACTACTCCCGTACTTACCCCGTTATCTCGTTAATCTTAGGTTTACTCAAGTGTACTTAAGTATACAACTTTTTATTCACTCCTCACACTTGTTTACCTAGGTTCTTAGGTGCATATTCTTCTTACCATCATTACTCTACCACTGGCTTACTACTAATGCCATTTTTTTTACCCGACCGACCTTTCCAGGGTCGGTCGAAGTCAGTAGGTTACGGGTTTACAAAATTTCAGTCCGACCGACCCCACCAAGGTCGGTCCTAAGGTCGATCGAAGTCAGAAGACTTCCGGATTTGAAATTTTAGCCCAACCGACCTTACCAAGGTCGGTTCTAAGGTCGGTCGAAGTCAGAATATTGCGGGTTTGCGAATTTTAGGCCGACCGACCCTACCAAGGTCGGTCCTAAGGTAGGTCGAGCCGAGTACCCATTTTAACTACTCACTTTGAACTCCAAATTCACCTCAATTCTCACCCCATCTTTTACTAATCATTCCACATGTTTCCTAACATGTTTTAGCACCCTAAAACACTCCTTAAACCTTACTAAATAATTGCTCAACTTCATTACCCAATTCTTGTTCAATTCCACTAATTCCAATTCTCACATTTTGCATTTTGCACACTTGTGCATTTCTAAGCTTCTCTTGACAGCTTGTGTTTTGATCTCTACCAATATAGCTATTCCAAGTCCTTCCTAGCCATTTGCATTAACTATATCCAAGTGATAAAGTGGGGAATTTATCTATGTTCATATGGGCCATACTCGTCAAATTCAGAGGCGCGGACATTCACTGGTACCGAAAGCATGCATTTGGACTGCAAGCAGATAAATCTCATTCAGAGGTGCCGACAACTTCATGCTAACACGGGCAGGAATTTGGGCCAACCAAATTTAGAGGCGCAGACCTTGTCGGTAGACTGGACGAAAGAGCAGGCGCGGGCCACTATTGATATGTTGGGCTGTACTACTCACTATTGTTGGACATGGACATGCATTTGATTAGCAAGCATGTATGTACGTGGAGCATATACTAATTTTGGACCGCATGGGACTACAGCTACAGCACATGAGCACGAGGATAATATATCATCGAGTACGACATTAACAACTGGTAATAAAAAAGAGATCGAAAGGCGGCAGAAGACGATAATATTGGTAAACCCTAGCAGTCGCGAGCAGTTGCAACAGAAAGCAGAGTTTGAAACAGAAGAAGAGGGACAACAATAATTTTGACACACCGGAGCAGAAGGCAGAGACTGGATTCGTCATTGTTCTCCAATTAGATGACGTTTTCTAATCTCTTGATTATTGTTATTATTTCTTTGTCTCCGATGTCTGAGTAGTTATTAGAATTCTGATTTTACTATAGACAACTAGTTTATTATTTTGCTTCATGAGTTGTTACATATAAATTTTATACTGATTGTAGTTTTATTCCTTGTTTATTATTGAATTCTCTTGTGATTAATTATTGTTTGAGTTTATTTGGTATGAATTGCTTATAAGTGAGAACTGCGGCGTTCATTAGACTTTAGGAATATTACCAGTGCAACTATAGATGGTAATTCCTGGGGATTAGCTGACTAGAAACCAGATTAATCATTAATGCTGCTAGTTAATTTGTGAATTTGTAACAAGAGTTAGGAGTTGGGAATTGCTAGTAAGAATCTATCTTGTGGGAGACCGGTTTTAGATTAATTTAGATCTGAGGTTGCAATCTAGAATTTAGAAAACACTCAGGAAGAGAATTGATAAACTAGGGAGAAGTTGTAAACCAGGATTCACCCTTTAGATTTATTAGATAATCACTTTTATTTGTTTTCAGTTTATTTAATTACTTAATTTCTTCAATCAAACCTCCATTTTATTATTGTTATTTTCCTTCAGTTTATTAGTTAGTTAGATTAAAGACTCAAACTAGACACAGCCTCCTTTGGTTCGATAACCTAGAGAATACTACCTAGGAAAACTTGCTACGACAGACCAGTACACTTGCTGCAATACGTTTCATACCGTACAAGTTTTTGGTGCTGTTGCCGGGGAGGCACGGTTATTTAGTTTAGTCTTTATTCTATTTTTCTTTTTATTTATTTTGTTTAGTTTGTTTTTAGTTTACTTTTGTTTTGTTTTATTTTGTTTAATTATTTTTATTCAATTTGATAATTAATATAGTTTGTTTGATTGTTTTGGTTTTATAGTTATTTTAGTTTCTAGGAATTTTATTTTATTAGATTAGTTTATTTATTGTTTTGTTTAATTTTGTTCTTATTAATTTATTTGTGTTTTTTTAGTTTGATTTTATTTAATTTTAGTTTTTCCTTAATTTGTTTATCTTTATTTTGGTTCTATTTATTTTATTTTTATTGATAGATTTTTGTTTAGTTTAGTTTAATTTTATTTTTGTTTGTGTTTTGTTTTGTTTACATGTATTTTACTCATTTTTGTTTCCTTTAGCTGGACCTTATTTTATTTTATTTTTTCTTAAATTTTATTATTTTTGTTTCGTTTCTATTTATTTCAATTCGATTAGTTTTATTTTGTTTGGATATATTTTGTTATCATTATTGGTAGTTTAGTAGGTATTCTTTTTCTGATTGAGTTTAGTTGTTGTTTGCTTTAATTACAGTTTATTTACTTCGATAAACATTAGTATTTTATCTTTCTTTTATTGTTTTAAGTTTTGTTTATGGTATTTACTCGTTCTGCAGGAGAACCAGAATTTGAGCTTGATCCAGAGATTGAGAGATTAGCTAGAAGAATTTGTTAAGAGCTTAATCTGGAATCAGTAAGTGAAGAGGAAGAGGTTTTACAGTTGTTAGAGGAGGAAGAAATCAGTTGTTCTACAGAACTTCCAGTTGATCAGTTTATTCAAGAAGAAGAAGACATGAGTGAAGTTGTCAACCAGGAGAGACGGATGAATGACTACACTCGTCCTAGACTAGAGGGACTCACGTCACCTATAGTGATCTTTGCATTACCACCTGGAGTTGAATGGACCTTCAAAACCCACTACATCACAATGGTTTTGAATGCTCCACAGTTCAGCGGGACAGTCACAGAGGACCCATATGTTCATCTTACATCTTTCTTGCGACTGGTTGGAGCTTGTTCTACTCCAGCATCACAAGAGGTAGCTCGTCTCACCCTATTTCCATTTTCACTGAGAGATCTAGCTGCAGAGTGGTTGAATTCTTTGGCACCCAACAGTATCACCAGTTGGACCGATTTAGCTAATGCTTTTCTGGTAAAGTATTTTCCTCCTTCTCGTATGCTGACAATGAGGGGGGAAATTACTAATTGCAAGCAATACAGTGGTGAAACTCTTCCTGAAATGTGGAAGCGATTTAAAGGTATTGTTAGAAGAGTTCCTCACCATAGTTTGAGGGAAGAAGTAGTTCTT
>CM041777.1:6227612-6330002 GCA_023374045.1 Limonium bicolor
GGAGAGGGTGTTGTTGCTGTCAAAAGAGAAGAAAGGAGGTGGGAAAACAGAAGAGAAATGCTGGGGAAAGTATAAGGAATATTATACATGTATTACTCATGTGTTACATATGTCATGTTCCTACATCTTTACCCTATAGATTGTACTTAGGCATACACCGTGTACGCTTTTAGTTTGTAACTAGGCCTCTTTGATTGTATTTTGAATAGACCGGTTCTGCAAGACCGGTCCACTGATTAGATAAAACCCTCTTTCTCTGGCTACTGTAGTTAAGTAGCTTTCTCATCTTTCTCTTCGTTATTCAGTCTTCTCTCTGTACGAACTGCAAGAAGTTCTTGTTCTCCTCTTGATTCTTAATGGGAATTCCAGTTTTTCTTGATCGAATTTAGCATGGTATCAGAGCTTAGGAGCTCGTAGATCTGGAGAATGAGCGATAAGGAAGAAGAATCCCAAATCGAGAAAGAGGAAGAAGAATCAAAAATCGAGAAGGAACAAGGAAAAATGACGGCGAATCCCAGCGCTTCAATCGATCCCTCAGATCCGCTTTACGTCCACGTAACAGAACAACCAGGGCAAGCTCTGGTCCCAAAATTCACCGGAGAAGGGTTCCTCTCCTGGAAATCCAACATGCGACGGGCTCTCAGGGCTAAAAACAAGCTAGGGTTCATCGATGGTAGTATAAAATGTCCCAGTCCTCAAGATCCCACCCGTGTCGCAGCCTGGGAGAGAGCCAACTCTCTTGTCGTCTCATGGATCATATCGTCGCTCGCGCCAAACATCGGGAGGTGTATAATGTTCGATGACAACCCGAAGGAAGTTTGGGAATGGATTTGCCGACGATATGAGAAAAAGAACCTCACCACTCTTCACGGGATCAAGAAACAGATGGCAAACTTGAAGCAAGGACAAGATAATGTTACAGACTACTTCCTAAAGGTGCGAGAAATTTGGACAGAGTATGAGCTTGCCCTTCCCATTGAGGCTTGCGGTTGCTGCGATGGATGCAAAGCAAAGGATACCCAGAAAAGACAGAGAGAAAAGGAGCAACTCGTACATTTCTTGATGGGACTCGACAGTTCGTATACCCATCTACGAGGTCAAATTCTCGCAACAAAAGAAACCCCAAACCTAGAGGAGGCATTCTCAATCATCATACAAGAAGAAGAACAACAGAAAGGATCCACCGATTCGAAGGAAGAAAATGATCGTTCTGTAGCCCTAGGTGCGAAGGATTTTGGGAATTTCGGCGGTACGAGTAAAGGAAAAAGCTTCTCAAATTCCGGGAACCCTAAAAACCCAATACGAAGAAACACGAGTAGGGTTCCCAACTCCGGCAAGAAGGAAACGCTGAAGTGCAATAATTGCGGGAAGACCGGCCACATCAAGGCGGAGTGCTGGTGGTTGGTAGGTTTTCCCAACGACGAAAGCAAGAAAAATAGAGAAATCCGTGTGGGATCTGTCACTGAAGAAGAAAGTAAGGCAACCTCTTCAAGAAGTCAAGACACTTCTGAATCTCCAGTTAGAGGGTTCACGACAGACCAGCTGAACCAGTTGGTTAATTTTCTACAACAGCACAAAGGAGACAACAAGAGTAGTGCCCTAACCACCTTCGGTGATTTTTCAGGTAAATCCCATACTATAATTAACTTCTTGCCATGTCTGAGTTTAAACAGAAATCCTGTGCTTCGTGAATTAGAAAATTCCTGGATCTTAGATTCCGGGGCAA
This sequence comes from Limonium bicolor, assembly GCA_023374045.1. Lineage (NCBI taxonomy): Eukaryota > Viridiplantae > Streptophyta > Magnoliopsida > Caryophyllales > Plumbaginaceae > Limonium > Limonium bicolor. Next base: position 6,229,339 of record CM041777.1, read on the forward strand.
CAGAACACATAAGCGGAAGAAAACTCTGCTGTCTAATTGCAAACTGGTTAATGGGATTAGAGAAATTACCCTCCCAGATGGACACAAGAGGGTTGTCTGTTGCACTGCTGATTTAACCGTGGATGGAATAAAGTGCTTAGAGAACATCATGTATGTCCCTTCTTTTAAATTTAACCTGATATCTATCTCTAGGTTGGTAGAGTCTTTGGGTGTTCAAATCACTTTCTGTGACAGGTCTTATTTCCTGCATGATTGCAGACGTTATATTGTGAGTGGTTAAACTGGTGTAAAATTAAAAGAAAAGAAATTAAAAACTCAAATAAACGTCGGGCTGCAAACAAATCCCGGTCGTAGTAGTATAGTGAAATGTAAGCGACGGATGTCGAACCGTGGGACTAATGTACATATAATAGTACCTAAGCGTGTCATAGGAGGGGGGATTAATTGACTTGTAATATGAATAAAAAGAAAAGATAAAATAAACTAAGTTGATAGATAAATTAAATGGAACTCTGGGTCAGGTTATTATAATCTGCATAATTAAGCTATCTCTACTGGTTTAATAATTTGGCAAGGTTCCTATTATTTTCTTAAGGTCCGATGAAAAACTCATAAGAACTCGTTTACATGTAATGCAAGGTCCGATGAAAACTCAAGCAAAATGCCTGTAAACAGCAGAGGAGTATAGACCTGGCAATTGGGTCACTGGGTCGGGTTGATATCAACCCTAACCCAACTCATTTAAAATATCATCAACCCATGCCCAACCCAAAAATGGATGGGTCAGAAAGTCATGACCCTAACCCAACCCGTTTAAATCCTTCAACCCTAACCCAACCCACCCAACCCGTTTTTTAAGCATACAATAATTTAGACAGATTAGGAGTAGACTTTAATAAAAAAAATCCCAAACATCCAGTGCTAACTAATAGGATGAACAAAAGGAAGAGAAGTAATCTTGCTTGATCGACCCAACTTTAAACGAATTTCATGTTATGCAAAGAATGTAAAAGTACACACCAATTTCAAATGAATAGAATAACACGTACTTTTTTCATAAGTTTATATTTATCAATCTGAGCATAAAGCTCTACCACTGTTGGGGAGGAATCCTATCTAGATATGCACATGATCCTAGTGCCCTTAATAAAGAGGGAACGAAAATGAAAATCTTCATTATGCATTAGAGAAATATACTAATTAAAGAAATCTTCTAAGGTTAGACATAATTTATAACTGAAAGCTCAAAGCCTAAAACTATGACTAATAGTTTTAAAATAATTACACCTGTTTAAAATGAGTGCTCATGCCTGAGAAAAGTAAAATCACTATCACTTAATCGTTACCAACAGTTGAGGAACTCTATGCAGCACGTTATCCGTATTGTTGGCTTCAGAATTCACTAGAGGTCTAAATCAAGATCCTACTTACAAAAAATACATATCACCTACTTTTGTTCACCATTCTAGAAAATCTAAACATACATATGTTCCCAAGAACAACTATGGCAGTGAGAATAAGAAAGACAAACCTTGGGTAGAGATGAAGAGCGACATAGACATGAACAACGACATAGAGAATAAAAGTGGATGCGAGTCTACAAGACGAGAGTATTTGAGTTTTCAACATTATGTTAAGGTCTGGTTGGGCCATTTGTTTGATATGCAGCTGGTTAGGTCGTTTGTTTAGTTAAAAGTATGAGATATTATTAAAGGTGGGATAGTCCAACTACACTTGGGCTTAAGGCTAAGGTATAGTTTTATCTGAAAATAATATATATATAATTGTGAATTAATTATTAACAAATATATTTTCAGGTTTCGGGTTGGGTCATGGGTTATGATCTCTACCCTAACCCAACCCACAAATTTAGCTTATTACCCTAACCCAACCCAAAAAAAGATGGGTCAATAATCAAGACCCTAACCCGCAAAAATATGGGTTGGGTTCGGGTTGGGTTTCGGGTTGGGTCAAAATTGCCAGGTCTAGAGGAGTATTTGAGGAATTACATTTGCAACTGAATACTAACTTATTAAATCATAACAAGTTTCCTCCAGTTTTACGGCTTAATTAACCTATCTATTTATCACCTGGTCTGATCAAAATAGACTTAGTAAAGCAGTTTAATAAACTCATGACATTTATTAAAAAGGTGCGAGATAATCTTTAAAACGTAACAAACTGTATTTAATAAACCAGTAAAAATAATGCATAATTAATACAAACACATAATAACCATTCCCAGAGTATAAATAAACTAGCCTAACATATTAAATAGATAAACAGAGACAAGAGTAATAGAAATCATCCGTAATCACTCCGGCTCGCTCTGCTATTTTGTATACGTAGGGCTAGAGGTGGATATGGTGGACTGTAAAATAAATAAAATGGAGAAGGCGGAAGAAGAGAAATGAGATGGCGTGAGGTGAAGTGGATGTTGGGTCGTGGATCCATTGTATGGGTGGTGGATCTGTGGGTTTATATAGGGAAATGAAGAAAGCAGAGAAGATAGACAGACGCGTGAGGTTTTGAGGAATGGATTAAGGCGGTGGAAAAGAGCTGGCAGATTGATTGCTTCATTGATTGCAGGGGACAGAGTTCAGGAAAATAAGGTGTCGACGGCGAAGTAGATGGATATGGCAGAACAAGTCGACGGGCGAAGTCGACGCGAAGAAGAAAACTGGCGCGACTGACTAACTGCTGCTGTCCGCTTCCATGTCCGCCTGATAACAGGCGGTTGCAAATGCTGGTGTCCGCCAATATAGAGGCGGTAGCCTCTCTACCTTGTTCACCTCGAATGAGGCGGTAGCCTCTTGTCTCGCCTCTCTACCTTGTCCGCCTGTAGTCAGGCGGTTGCATATATCTCTCGTCCGCCTGCTTAGGGGCGGTTGCTCACACTCATGTCCGCCTGCTTTCAAGCGGTTGAAGCTGTCTCATGTCCGCCTGCTTAGGGCGGTTACACCTTGTCTCTTGTCCGCCTGTTTTCACGACGTACAGGCTTATTTCTTCTACGAATTTTGACCGGCTCTAGATTCTTCGTTTGGACTCCGTTTTCTGAGCCGTTTGCGTCTATGTGTTCGTCTCTTCGTCTACTTTACTTCCAGCTTGGTTTTCCTCATGTTAAACAAATAAATTTGTGAGATAAACAATTAAACATAAACTAGAGGAAAACTAACCGAAGTGGAGAAATGAGTAAGAAAAGTGTTAATATAATATATGAAATACACCTATAAATCATGCTCATTTGGACACTTATCACACCCCCACACTTATCTTTTTGCTTGTCCTCAAACAAAACCACGTACCCAAGTAAGTAGGGAATGCTCAATACTAACAAATATTATTATGAAGGGTAGGATAAACATGATCTTTAAACTTATTGAGGAGTGTGAAAAATTAACTGCTGGTGGCATAGGTGTGCTCAGGGTAAAAATAAAATATAGAGTTTCGGGGTATGATCTAAGGTACTTCAATGTTTCTTTTGTTTAGGTGACTGAGAACTTTTACCATGGCCAACTTCTCTCAAGAATGGGCATTGAGGAGAAAACAAAAGGAAAAATAGATTTATGCATTTGTTTCACTTTTGCATAAGGGATGAGAAAATGTAGGCTTCACGCCTTTGTATTTAAGAACACTCAACTCTCTTTGTTGGTTACCAATGGTGTCTCGCAAGTCCCTTATTATTTTGTATTTTTCTTTCTCTTTTTTTTTTACAGAGAAGCACCCTTAGCAATCCCTAAAAGAGAAGACAGAAAGAACCCTGAGCAATAAAATCCAACCATTTGCAGATTATTTGGTCACACCGCATATAAAATGCTCCTCAAAAGTAATCAAAATTTTAAAATTTGTACCATTTATCCCACAATTCATAACAGTATTTATTCTTAAAGAGAACAACCCACATATAAAAAGGGTCCACGATATTGAATTGGACAAACGAAAGATAAGCAGAGAGATTAAACATTTAAGCACAAAATGTCACCGAAAAGGGCACACTCCCCCACACTTAAATTGAACAATGTCCTCATTGTTCACCAGAAAAACAAGGGAAGGTCTCAGAAGACCTTTTCGGTAAGTAGATAAAATAGAGATAACACAAAGATCACAAATAAACATTTAAGCACATAAACTCCTCTGCAGTTTTTATTTAAAATAAAAGCATAATTAAAGAACTGGTACTCCCCTGATATTATTTTTGCTTGTCGTAAAGGAGTTCCCCCACACTTGAGCTTCAGCCTCAAGTAGCGTAGCTTGGTTGTAGTGTAGATATGAAGGTGCACCTGCATAAGACACCAGAAGCAACCATACTACAAACGGGTTTAAAAGTTTAGCAAAATAAAATTTAAAGAGAACCTGAAATGAAAATTAAAATTTTAAGCAAAATAAAATAAAAGTACACCCGGGTTGCCTCCCGGGAAGCTGCCCTTCTTTAACGTCTTTGGCTAGACGCCTGCTTCGTTATCCTGGATCAAAACAAAACGTTACCTCGGCATATAAAATAAGAAAAATAATACTCCACAAAATCTGGTGTTTGAGGAGGTACTGCCGGGAACGTAGTTCTAACAGAAGACCCGGCGGTGATGATTTTTCTTCCTCAAATTGGAGGATGTAAACATCCTCCTCTTCTAGGTGAGGCTCGTAGAAAGAACGCTGATCGATATCATCTTCAGAGAAAGTTAATTCTTCGAAGGTGATAGTGGCGTTCTGTTTGGATATATTGGCGGGAGGTGATGGCAATTCCTTCTCTTCATTTTCAAGGATGTAAGTATCCTCATCTTCTGGATAGAGCACAGAGAAGGATGGAAACTGGCGGTAGGCGACCGTAGAGGGAAGAGAGTAACTTACATCCGTAGTGGGGTATTCTACCTCTTGAATTATTTCGCTCTTTGGTTGCTTTTTGTAGAGCGAGTCTCTCCAGGTAATCTGGTTGATCTTCTAACCAGAGTTGCTCTTGTAATATGAGACAATCCCATAATCATGAGCTCCCCCACATACGAGCAGTATAAATACTGAGAATAGCAAAACTCTGCTCGAACACCTGTTCCATTTCCATTTTTTTTTGTGTTTTTTTTTGTATATAAAACAAAACTACTGAACATATTAGAAAATAAAATAATTAGAAACAAACATAATAATAATATAAACAAATAAAAGATAATTAATATAAACAACAAAAAAATAAAATAGACAAAATATTCTAATATAACAAGTGAATAATCCGGGGCTTAGGGACTAGAATAAACTAGTCCCCGGCAACGGCGCCATTTTGCAGACGTTATATCGTGAGTGGTTAAACTGGTGTAAAATTAAAAGAAAAGAAATTAAAAACTCAAAATAAACGTCGGGCTGCAAACAAATCCCGGTCGTAGTAGTATAGTGAAATGTAAGCGACCGGATGTCGAACCTTGGGACTAATGTACATATAATAGTACCTAAGCGTGTCACAGGAGGGGGGATTAATTGACTTGTAATATGAATAAAAAGAAAAGATAAAATAAAAAGTTGACAGATAAATTAAATGGAACTCTGGGTTAGGTTATTATAATCTGCATAATTAAGCTATCTCTACTGGTTTAATAATTTGGCAAGGTTCCTATTATTTTCTTAAGGTCCGATGAAAACTCATAAGAACTCGTTTACCTGTAATGCAAGGTCCGATGAAAACTCAAGCAAAATGCCTGTAAACGGCAGAGGAGTATTTGAGGAATTACATTTGCAACTGAATACTAACTTATTAAATCATAACAAGTTTCCTCCAGTTTTACGGCTTAATTAACCTATCTATTTATCACCTGGTCTGATCAAAATAGACTTAGTAAAGCAGTTTAATAAACTCATGACATTTATTAAAAAGGTGCGAGATAATCTTTAAAACGTAACAAACTGTATTTAAATAAACCAGTAAAAATAATGCATAATTAATACAAACACATAATAACCATTCCCAGAGTATAAATAAACTAGCCTAACATATTAAATAGATAAACAGAGACAAGAGTAATAGAAATCATCCGTAATCACTCCGGCTCGCTCTGCTATTTTGTATACGTAGGGCTAGAGGTGGATATGGTGGACTGTAAAATAAATAAAATGGAGAAGGCGGAAGAAGAGAAATGAGATGGCGTGAGGTGAAGTGGATGTTGGGTCGTGGATGGATTGATTGGGTGGTGGATCTGTGGGTTTATATAGGGAAAGGAAGAAACAACAGAGAAGATAGACAAACGCGTGAGGTTTTGAGGAATGGATTGAGGCGGTGGAAAAGAGCTGGCAGATTGATTGCTTCATTGATTGCAGGGGACAGAGTTCAGGAAAATAAGGTGTCGACGGGCGAAGTAGATGGATATGGCAGAAACAAGTCGACGGGCGAAGTCGACGCGAAGAAGAAAACTGGCGCGACTGACTAACTACTGCTGTCCGCTTCCATGTCCGCCTGATAACAGGCGGTTGCAAATGCTGGTGTCCGCCAATATAGAGGCGGTAGCCTCTCTACCTTGTCCGCCTCGAATGAGGCGGTAGCCTCTTGTCTCGCCTCTCTACCTTGTCCGCCTGTAGTCAGGCGGTTGCATATATCTCTCGTCCGCCTGCTTAGGGGCGGTTGCTCACACTCACGTCCGCCTGCTTTCAAGCGGTTGAAGCTGTCTCATGTCCGCCTGCTTAGGGGCGGCTACACCTTGTCTCTTGTCCGCCTGTTTTCACGACGTACAGGCTTATTTCTTCTACGAATTTTGACCGGCTCTAGATTCTTCGTTTGGACTCCGTTTTCTGAGCCGTTTGCGTCTATGTGTTCGTCTCTTCGTCTACTTTACTTCCAGCTTGGTTTTCCTCATGTTAAACCAATAAATTTGTGAGATAAACAATAAAACATAAACTAGAGGAAAACTAACCGAAGTGGAGAAATGAGTAAGAAAAGTGTTAATATAATATATGAAATACACCTATAAATCATGCTCATTTGGACACTTATCAATGATTTCGAAAAGAATATCTCCAAGAGAATTGGAAGACAAGTTTGTGGATTATATTTCATTGATATGCTTGCTTTTGGTAGTTTTATTTCTGAAAAAAGGACTGACCTATCTGTTTGGGCCACCACCTCTGATGAGTCTGTTGGACTAAACAATTCTGATAAGGTTTTTCTGTGGCACAACAGAATGGGGCATGTTCCCCTGAACAAGCTAGGTAGAATTCCTGAAATAAATCTGCCTAAATGCACCACCAGAAAGTCTAGTATTCTGCCTTGTACTATATGCTTCAAGGCAAAATCTAAAAGACAAAAGTTCACCCCATCTGAAATTAAAACCACATATCCCTTTGAGCTAATTCATGTAGACATTTGCGGTCCTATGAGAGTGGAAACAACAGAAGGGCACAAGTATTTCCTCACAATAGTAGATGACTACTCTAGGGGAACTTGGATAAGATTACTCAAAAAAAAATCCGAAGGAATGAAAAGGATAAAGGAATTTATCCTTCTCATTGAAACACAAATGAACACAAAGATAAAAACTATCAGAAGTGACAACGCGAAGGAATTAGGTAAATCTCTAGAGGGAATAGAATTTTTCACAAGTAGAGGCATAATTCACCAGACCAGCTGTCCTCATACCCCCCAGCAGAATGGGGTGGTAGAAAGGAAACAGGGTCACATCATGCAAGTTGCTAGGGCTTTCCTTTTTCAATCTGGTTTAGATCATAGTTTCTGGGGTCATTGTGTTGAGCAGGCTGCTTATGTAATTAATAGAACTCCCAGCAAGGCTATAATGCACCTTACCCCTTATGAAATGCTATACAAGACTAAACCTGACTATAACAAGATAAAAAGCTTCGGATGCCTCTGCTATATGACAAATATTGATCCTAACAAAAGCAAACTAGACCCTAGAGCTTATACCTGCATCTACCTTGGGGACTGTAGAAATACAAATGGGTATAAAGTTCTGTCCCTGGAACTCAATACTATCAAAACCAGCTGTGATGTCACCTTCTTCGAGCATATCTATCCCCTAAGAGATGAGGTCTGGAAAAATCTTTTCAAAACAGACAGAGAAGATACCGATGCTCTCATGCCCTCTGCCCACCAATTCACAGAAACAGAAAACCCCACTCCTGAGAGGTTAGACCCACATACTGAAACAGATATCACAGAAACTGATCAGAACACTCTCCAAGAATCTAAACAGTCCACAGAAAACACCACAACTGAACATCAATCTCCTCAAGACCCAAATCCTACAACAGAGACCACTGTCCTTAGGAGATCCTCCCGAGTACATAGATTACCCAGCAAATATGATGACCATATCTGCTCTACATCAACAAACCATGAGGACACCTTTTATGCCATTTTGGCTGCTAGGCTTGAACAAGGAAATCCAAACAATTATAGCCAACCCACACTCAATAGTCTTACAGATCACATACCTTAACATAAAATTTCCTCTCATTCCCTTGGCGAAGATACCAGCACTTTCCTTGACAGAATCTACAGCCTAGATGAACCTCCCAACTACAAAACAGCCATCAAGGATCCTAGATGGATCAATGCTATGAAAGAAGAATTTGAAGCCCTAAAACTCAACAATACATGGTTCATTGTTGATCTCCCTAAGGGGAAGAAACCCATTAGCTGCAAATGGGTCTACAAAACTAAACTTAAGGCGGATGGCAGCCTTGAAAGGTTCAAGGCAAGACTTGTAGTTCGAGGGTTCACTCAAAAACATGGTTTGGACTATGAAGAAACCTTTTCTCCTGTCATAAAACTTACAACAATTAGAGCCCTAGTCATTATAGCCACTAAGAGGGGATGGGTTTTAGATCAACTTGACATTAACAATGCTTTCCTTCATGGCGACTTGCATGAGGAAGTATACATGAACTTACCCGAAGGATTAGAAGTTCATGGAACAAATAAAGTGTGCAGATTACATAAATCTCTTTACGGACTCAAACAAGCCTCTCGTCAATGGTATGAGAGGCTCACTAAGTTCTTAAAGGTCTTAGGTTTTCAGCACTCTCAAAACGATTATTCCTCTTTGTGAAGAAAGAAAAAAAACAGTATTACCCTTCTAGGCATCTACGTAGATGATATACTAGTGGTTGGGAATGACACAAGAGAAATCAAATGTCTAAAGAAACAGCTTGACAAAGAATTTAAAATAAAGGACTTGGGAAGGATAAACTATTTCCTAGGGATAGAATTTCTAGAAGCAAAGAGAGGAATAATCATGTCCCAGCAGAAATACACAAGACAGATAATCAAAGATTTTGGAATGGACCAATGCAGAGCCTCTGCAGCCCCTCTCCCAAGTAACCTCAAACTTTTCCAAGATTCTGGTTCCAAGCTTGAAAATCCTACTCTTTATAGATGCCTGATAGGAAAACTGAACTTCCTTACCAATACCAGGCCTGACATCTCCTTTGCTGTTCAATTTTTAAGTCAATTCCTTCAGTCCCCAACAACAGAACACTTAAAAGCAGCCTATCACACTCTATCATATATAAAGGGAACTTCAGGTTACGGTCTCTTTTTCAGCAGCAAGGATGATTACAACCTTGTTGCATATTGTGATTCAGATTGGGCTTCATGCCCAATCACAAGAAAGTCGATATCTGGTTACTACATACTACTTGGTGGTTGCCCTTTAAGTTGGAAATCAAAAAAACAAGTCTCTGTTTCTCTATCATCTGCAGAAGCAGAATATAGAGCAATGAGACAAGTGACCAGCGAGTTAAGCTGGCTGAGTAGGCTTCTTACTGAAATGGGATTGCAAAATATCACACCAATTCCCCTAAATTGTGACAATCTTGCTGCAATACACATAGCTAAAAACCCTGTTTCTCATGAACGGACAAAACACATCGAACTAGATTGCCATTTTGTGCGTGAGAAATTGCAGGAAGGTTTGATACATGTCCAGTACGTGAGCAGCAAACAGCAGTTAGCCGATGTCATGACGAAGTCCTTGCCAGGTAAGAACTATCACAGTTTGTTTGAATCTCTGGGTTTACAGGAATGCAGTGATCATGGCTGAGTCAATGGAAGCTGACAGAAGCAAATGGCATTTTCCACCCTGTACAGAGGCGCAAACAGTACCATTTGAGGGGGGGGGGGGGTATAAGGAATATTATACATGTATTACTCATGTGTTACATATGTTATGTTCCTTCTACATCTTTACCCCTCTAGATTGTACTTAGGCATATATTGTGTACGCTTTTAGTTTGTAATTAGGCCTCTTTCATTGTAATTGAGTAGACCGGTTCTGCAAGACACCGGTCCACTGTTAGATAAAACCCTCTTTCTCTGGCTACTGTAGTTAAGTAGCTTTCTCATCTTTCTCTTCGTTATTCAGTCTTCTCTCTGTACGAACTCAAGAAGTTCTTGTTCTCCTCTTGATTCTTAATGGGAATTCTAGTTTTTCTTGATCGAATTTAGCAAAAAAAGACGTAGCAGCTTTTTTTTTTGTTGTTGCTTTGCTGTTTGAGTTGTACTCCTCTGTTGTTGTACCAGGACTGAAGCAAGAAAAGAAGAGTATCCCTTGTTTGCTGCTATGACCGAGAGTGGGGCAAGGAGAAGGGGGCTTGCTGTCTTGTTGACAGGGAAAGGAAGAAAAGGAAACAGAAGGTAGGGGCCAAGAGAAGAGAGTGTTGTCCTCTCCTTGCCTCTGTTTGACTGCAGCCTACTGTTGTTTCAGAGTAAAGCCTGGTATAAGAAGAAGAAAGGAACTAGCGAGTGGATATCAAGAGAAAAGAAAAGAAAGACTGAAGTGATGGGGAAGAAAAGGTAAGGTTAAATTTGTACTTGCTTTGTAATTTTATGCTAGTTTATGTTTCTAATTATATTTGTGTTTTCCTTTTTTTTCCCTATGCAGGTAACCGGCTAGGAATAAAGATGGGAGGGAAATTGTAATTTTTTTATCCTCTAATATTCTAACATTTGCACTTTTTTTCTTTTGCCAATTTATTTATTTATATATTTTTTCCCCTCTTTTCCATATAGAAAATCGGTTACACAAAGGAAGGAAAGAGTTTTGAATTTTCATCTTCTAATATTGTGGCACCAATTATATATATATATACTATATATATATTACTATATTTATGTTTTACGTAGTGACTTATGGTATTTTTTGGTTTTAAATGCATGTACATGTAGTATATATTATTCCTATGATTTATTTAGACTACATAGAATATTTATATAGTTTTATGAGTGATTTTGCTAGTATTTAATACATGTACTAATATGTTACATGTGGTATTAGATTTAGGAGTTGATTTCTCCTTAAAATATTTTCTCTTTAGTTAGAGATTTAGTGTATAGTTTAATGTCCATCTTGGACTATATATTTATGCAATAATACTTATCGCAATTATTGCTCATAATTTAATTTAATCCTTATTAATTTAGGTAAAAATATTTGGGGTATTTCAGTCTACCCCCCTTAAAAGGAATTCGTCTCGAAGTCGTCTAAATCAAATATGTACATTACTACTCAATGAACCCCAAGGTATCAATCCAGCCTATCAATTCTAAAGTTCCAATACTTCCTTGAAGTGTAATCCATTCCATTCAATCACTAGTTTTCCAATCGAAGCCAACATATATATGTATATGTCACAAGTCTCGAAGGACATCCATACGTAATCTTTCAAGTGCTCTAGGCACATACATATCATAAAGCATATCCCAAGTGCTTAAAGCACATACACATAATCAAGATACATCTCAAGTGCTTTACGCACATATACACAAGAACCACAACGCAAGTGCTTAAAGCATATACATACCACAAAACAACACAAAATGACTAAATATGCCAAGGGCTCTACCCCCCTTAGAAAGGGTTACGCCCCGTGACCCCCAAAGTATCACACAGTCGCTATGAGAAGAGCATTGGATACTTGGCTCTCATGGAGTTCTCCGACTTCCATGTTGCCTTGTCGCCTCATGGTACGACCAACGGAATTTGACCCTTTTAATGGTCTTGTTCCTGGTCTCCCTCGTTTCCGTATTGAAACTTCAGAGTAGAGTCTTCTCATATCTGAGAGACGGGTCGATCTCTCGTCCCTCGTCTCTAAAAGAAATCTATGCGAAGGTTGAGGCACGTACTTTTCAGCCAAAGGCGTAGAACAATTGTGCGCTCTCTCAAATATGTTTTATTGGGCCCACTCGCTCCATAATGAGGTGTAGACCCGCATACATAGGGCTTGGTTTGCTCTTTCCATTCCTAAGAACATATTATAGATGGTTTATCAGCAGGAAGTTATTGCTGATTTCGTTGCAAATAACAGTGTCATCCATGGTCTTTGCTTAATTGGAAGCAGAGGTATCTTAGTCGGTGCGGTATCATTAATCGTAGATGCACACGATTTGGTCTAAGTTGTATCCAGACGTTCTGGATGACTAGCGCGGAATATTTTTTTCATTGTTACTATCTTCACTCATTGGTTTTTAGTTGAGGTGAAGTATGACATTGGTTATCGTTTGTCATTAGTGCTCTTTGCACTAGTCTCTGAAGTTGGGATGTATTAGCTTATAAATCCACGAAGGTAATTCTTGTCATTTCGTGGTTCCGAGTTGTTACGTTCCGGAGTAATACATTAATTGTAATATTATATATTATATTTTCAATGTGTTGATCTCACGTCAATACTTATATGGTTCTCCCCGCTTTTGCTAGGGAATCCATTGTTGTGTTTATATTAAGCCTTGCCTCCTTTGACATCCCGTATGGGTATGTTTCTTGGCAATTGAGGCCTTTTTCCTCTGGTATATCTTATATCCTTTCTATTTTCCATGTTATTTCACAAGAGTATGATTGTGCATTTATGAGTTCTTGTGTGGGTTATAACGTTGAACGCTATATTTATTTCAGAGTGTGTCCTTTGATGTTCTAGGCTGTTTGTATAGCCTGCCCACGATTTGTTTCTCATCATTTGGGTTCTAGGTGAGTTCCACTCGTCTGGTCTTTGCCAAGGTATTTATTCTAAAGATTGTTTATAATGGTTGCTTTTGTGCACACTATGTTTCAATCGGTTCGACCGTTAAGTTATTGTGACAATTGCTTTATAGTTTAGGCGTCTGCTAGTGTGCTAGCTTGCCTTTCTTTTAATTGTGAATTGGTGTACTTATGTTCAGCCCTTTGTGGGTGAAAACGTGACGTTGCCTTAATTCGGCATACAGGATTGCTACCTCATTCGGTGTTGTTTGTGTTCTCTGTTGGAGAGTAATCTTCTTTATGCCTCACTTAAGGGTGGCGATTTCCATTATTAGGTGGGTTCTTTTGGATGTTAAGTATTGTGTTAGTGTAAAATAGTTATTGAACCTTATGAGAGTTTAGTTATATTTATTCGTCCGTTTAATGGATTTTCATAGCTATTATTAGGTTGACTACCAACTCTCTCCTCTTTCGAGAGGTTTCGTTTGATGTTATTGTGTGTTAACCATTTCTTTGTGGAGTTACGACTTAGTCGTGTTCTATTCAGGGTTTTTGGTACCTCTAATCTCGTTGGTTCCATTGGAACTCTTTCGTTAATTTACTTTAGGTAGTTATTTGTACTGGTCTGGATTTGCATCGTTGACCTTGTATGGAGTTGACTACTTCTTGCGTTCCTTGCACTACTCATCTACATGTATGGGGTACCCTATTGATACATTGCTACTTACTTGACTAACTTATAAATAAGTCCGTCAAGCCACAAGCTCCTATGGAGTGTGGTCATCCCATATCTCGTTTTGTATACTCGTAATGTCTGTCACGTGTTCGTGAAGTATTCTGTTGTCAATCTCCCTCTTTAATTCGTGTTGGGGATGTCCCAAGGGAATTTCCTTTCGGTTCCCCGGGTTCCCAGTCCCATGGTGTGATCATGTATCTTTCATTCAACAGGTGCTTGTGATACCTGCCCTAACGGTAAAGTTCGCTTCTGAGTGATACGAGGTGGTCTTTCTCCTCTATCATTGGTTTTGTTATTGAGATGAGTTCATTGATGTTTTTAAGGAATTTGCGATTTACTCGTATTGATAAGTTAATGTTGTTTTATTGCTTAGTAAGTTCTTTGTTGGAGTTACTTATGTGTTGATTCTAATTACTGTCAGCTGGTTACCATGCGCACGGTTAGGCGTTTGTTCATTGTTTCTTGATCTTATTCATGAGTTAGTGGGTCATGCACGTTATTTGTGGTGCATATTATGGTTCTTCTGACCTCACCCTATCCTCAGCGTTACATCATTTAGTGTAAATCCGGACTTCATGGTGGAGATTCATGTTCTCTTCTTTTTATGGAAGTCCTTATTGTGATCTGGTTTTAACCAGTTTCCATTACTTGTCATGTTATTTTAGATGTTATTGTTCAATTGGTATACATTGAAAGGTAGCAGGTGGCGGTACTTTCGCTCTTCTGGATTTGTGTCCTTTTAAAGCTACATTGAGTACTTCCACTTAAACTTATGATTTATAATATTTAGACTTGTTATCTTGCATCGCCGTTTAGGCTCTTTGTCATTGTTTACTCATATAGTCATTTCCCTGACAGTCATCATGTTAGTAGACGACGTGTCTTAAACACGCATTTCCTCTTGTCACCCATTGTTTGGCGGGACGCCAATGGCGGTAGCCATTCCCTCTTTATTTGGAACCCTAATTCGATGATCAGTGTGATAAAATGAATTAACAGTTTGTAATTGTAACCTGAGATCTGTTCGTCTCTTGTTGGTTATGGCATTCCTTGGTATGGTTATGCCTTGGGGTGGTAGCCATTTAAGTGTTCAACTCCGATTCGCATTCATGGTTGGGATCGGTTTAAGTATTAATTTTGTTGTAAAGTAACATATTCAATGTTGGTCCTATTGAGGACTAGCACGTTCTTTTCTTCTCCCAGTATTTATTATATGTTCGGGAGTGAACTGTTATTCACAAACATTTAGATTTGGTGCTTTACTTGTTAGATTGTATGGGCTTTAACTGGTATACTTCGGTTCCTTGTCTATTCTTGATGTTCTTAATTGTGGCCACTTGTAGAGAGTTTCAGGAATCATCCGACAATGATGTGATCAGTATCAGTGTTGAACTATCCTTCCACTCCAATTTGTGTTCAGTTTCCCTTGACCTGTACCGGATCAAGTTCCACCTCCCACGTCAATTTTTAAACCATCAAGTGATTTACCAAGCATGTTATGATGTTTGGCTCATAGGCTGATGTTACTGTATGATTATTGTTTAATGATTGTTGTTCGTTATGGGCTGAAGTATGCCCATTAGTTGTTATGTTTGGACCCGTCGGGTTCTCCCGTGGTTGTAGTTTTCATATTCTAAGGGTTTTGTGACCCTATTGTGACATTGTAGTTATAGAATTTGTACTGTAATTGTATGAATATTTAGTGATTATTGGTAGTCACGACCTACACGGTCTTGTAGAATCCAATCCTAATTGTCGTTATTCTTGTAGTTATGTTGCAATCATAGTTGCAGTTATATTATAATGGCAGTTGTAGTTGTAGCAGTGGTTGCAGCTACGAGATTCGTACTGAAGTCGTATGAACGTTTGGTGATTTTCGATGGACATGGCGTTGCGCCTGCGGCCTACACGGTCTGTAAAATTCAGTTGCATTTGTCGTTATAATTATAGTTGTGATTGTAGTCATAATTATAGCCATAGTTGTATCCATAGTTGTAGCCATCATTGTAGCACTTGCTATAGCAAGTGCGCGAGGTAGACGAATTGTGAGTATAGTACTAGCTATAGCGCTTACTGTAGGAAGCGCGCCATGTAGGTTGAATCATTGTTGTTCGTTTCACTGACACTTCGGTCCTTTGAGTACGGTTTAAGTGATTAGCCTTAAAGGGGTAGTATTGGGGTTGTTTCATTTCGTTAGGGTATGGTAAGTTCTCTAAGGTAATTCCATTTCTAGGTTCTCTGAGTTACACTCTTTATGAGTTTTGTTTGAAACTCCTTCCTGGTAGGAGGAGGTATCTGACGCATGTTCATGCAGTCAATTCATTAAGTTAAGGATACTCGGTTACTTAGATCGTGTTGCGTACTAGTACCAGTGCCTAAGGTTCCCACAAAATTTGGGGTATTCTACCCCTGGTGACTCATTTCCCCTTCTAGTAGCTCATATCGGTGGGGTCTGCTCCGCGTGGCTACCTCGTGGTGCTACGGGTCCAGCAGACGAAGTACTCTAGTTGTCCTTGGTACGGCATTCCTCTTCTTGAGTGTTGTGTTATAGTAATTTTAGGAGTTTAGCTCGTAAGCTCATATGGTTATTGTGATTGTAGGTCAGGTTTAACTGGACCTTCTAGGTCGTATTTGGTTGAAGCTATTCCCATTCTGGGAGAGACTTCTTTGCAGTCCTTGGTTCCGTATATTATGCATTTTGGTAGTCGTCTAGAACTCGTTCTTCTATCCTCTGATCTCCAGGTGCACCCGTGCGTGCTTTTCCTCAGGTTAACTTGACAGGGTTTTGGTGTCTAATTATAAGCCGACCCGATTGTCCAATGGGTTTCCTATCCCTCTTCAGGGTAAGGTTTAAGGTATATTCTTTGTTGCGTATATGTACGCTTCTAGACAGTATGTAGCTATCGGGGCCCCAAGTCCTTAATGACTCCTCGTATCACAAGTTCTCTTGTTCTCTTGATGTCACAGTGACAATAGCAACCGCATCGGTCTTCCAATATGAGGGATTCTTTTGTCTCCTTGGGTGATACTCGAGATGTGGGCAGCGACGGGTGGGGTACTACTGCTGTTTCCCGGGATGTTCTTCCATCAAGCTAGTGTAGCGTCTGCCATCTCACGCTATTCGGGGTTGGTCAGGACCCCCGTCACCCCCGACATGTCTCTCATCGACACCCGTGGTACGCTATGTCGTATCATTACTCGGTAGTTTACCGTATAGAAATTAGTAGCATAATTATGCCATTAAGGCCAATATTGTTACGCATTTAGCGTTGCTAAGACACTGGATCGTTTAAGACCAAGCGGCTCGTACCTCACAAACGTTCCCGTATTACCCAAGTCTTATGCTCACTGTCTTAATCCTAATATCTCGTCATCAGAGCGGTACTCGCCTCCACTTTGTACCACTTTTGTAACACCCCACTCGTTAATCTTGTAATAATCACTCTCGTATAATCGCTCACGTAGCATAATTAGAGACGTCTCACAGCGGAAGTTAAACTACATTAATCCTCACTTGGGTGTCACATGCCATTACTCGCCCATGCGAGTAAAGAAGCATAACCGTAATCTAACAATGAACAATAACAACTAACCGCAGTGATGAACGAGATATTTATTACATTATCCTATATACAAACCAATACCTATGACAAGTGAGCATTTAAAGAGTTCCCAGAATTCCAACGTGCTAACCGATTTAATATTCAACATGCGATAAATAAGAGTCGAGGTCGTCTACCCATATTCCCGCACTCCGGCTTCACGTCCCGATCCACAACCTGAAATGTGTGGCCCCAAAAAGGGGCTCAGCAAACTATATGCTGGTATGCTAAAGTGTAATCCTAGACCCTTTAGGTCACTTAGGTCAATTAGCCGTCTGAACATGAGGTTGATTACATGCTGGTTCATTTTACAGTTTATATGACAGCAGTAAATAACATGCATAAGCATACAGAATCCATCAAGTGACAACCATACATTACATACCATTCACAACATACCAGGTACCATGTTATAAAAGATCATACAATGTACTAAACATTAATACAAACGCGTAGATACTTCCATCGAGATGTTAGTAATTTTTCCTTAAATTATGTTAGCCACCATTAAGTCTTAACCTCAATATCCATGGGCGTGTTGGACAACCCGTAATTAACCTCACTGGACAGTAGTCCTCCCGTACACACGAAGTGCTCATTGCCAAGGATCATTCAATCCCGGAACTTCCACTTGCCTAATAAAGGCGTCCATGAATGGCCGAAGCCGTGTGCCAAAGTCGGCACCCTGGTCCAACAGTCTATCTAGGCCCGTCGGAATATAGAGGGAGTCGGTCTGATACGGACGTTATACTCCGGTGATCACCAATGCGCAACCAACTAGTCGAGACTAATTGGATTCCTACCATGTACCACAACCAACACTCTCCAGTATGATTAATCCTTAATCAACTACCCTAAGTAAATTCTTAGGTTTGAGAAGTCTTTACCATTTATTACCTTTGAAGTCTATGTACTTCCCTAGAAATAATCTAGGTTATAACCATGTTCGAATATCAAGCTCTAGAGACTGGGGATCCCGAGTCTCGTTCCTAAGTGTTTTACTCAGGTCAGTTAGGGATAAAGTTCCCGAATATTAGTATTCCAACAACATAAACAATCATAATGATATTGTCCGAAGACGTCACGCACAATAACAATCGCTTACCAACCTTATAAATAATCCACACAATCATGCATAGCAAACATATCGCTCTTGTCACATAGTCAACCAATACCCGAACCGAGGCTTCCCTCAGAGGTTCAGACCACACAATAAACATACCGTACACCGTCGGACGCTCGCATGACAATTCCTGCGTAGTCTCTAGCGCTCACAACGCTCGTGTCTCCCAACTCGTACCTCTGGTACATGTGTTGTTCTAATATCAGTATACATATATAATTTGCACTCGATTACCCATCATAGACCAAACTCTAACTTCCATCCCGTAGCTAACCCCTTAGTTGATTTCTTGTTCGACTTGATGTTCGAAAATTCTTGGGATTTAGGCTTACTTGCCCGTTGCAATTCACGAGTACATAATAGTTGCTACGATGATAATATTTATTACATGGAAGTTACATTCTCGAATTGTTCATGTAATTGTCGAGATGCATGCATGCGGGAATAACGTTTACGTGCGCGCATGCATGTTGCCTAACCATTTCGTTATACGAGATAATTTACGTAGTTATACTTACGAACATGCGCTGACATTTATATATACACCTAGGTACGTATATATATAATTGTTACTATACTTTATTGCTTACACACTTTTCACGCGTATGTAAAAATGCTATATACTTGTATGTGTGTATAACGCAATCGTCGTTATATTAACGTTCTACATGTAATTGTATAGCCCCTTTATGTGATTTGTTAAACACATTGTAATTTCATATTATATGAATTATAGAGTTCCTCTTATGACAAAGTTTCCAAACTTACAATATACTTCCACAATTTCTCTAACTTACCCCACCATTCATGTAAACATGCATAATGCATATTTGCTCCTTAATAACTTCCTTATAATATATAAATATATATCCTCTTATACTTCAACATTATGTCAAATTATACCATTCCCAAATCAGCCCACACTTTTTGGTAATTGCAACATTTACCCTTTCACTTCATTATTTATAAAATCAACCCATATATTACAACCACTATATTTATAACCTTATTTATTTATAATCTAAGATTTTCAACATTATCATACATGTGTTATGTATGTAATTCCGAACAACACCTACTGTTTTCGGAAATTCCTACAACATTCCCACATGTTTTGAGTATTTACAAAACTATACCATATATTATACTTGTTACATTATTAACCTTATTAACATATAACCTAAGGTATTTAAACCTTATAATGTACATGTGCACATATAAATATATATTATAGAACCGTCCCGACATGCTACCCAAATTTATTTATCTACCCATATATTTCTTTTATTTACATTATAACTCCTTTGTTTTGTAACCTTTAATTTTAATACTTAAAACTTTATAATATACACCTTACTTACTTTGAATACCAAAACTAACCCGATGTTTTTCCTCAATTCCAAACAGTCACCTTTTCCATTTAACGCACTTTAACCTTTATCTTTCATTATTTACATTTTGGCCCATACTTATTTTATAATCTTCAATTTAATATCAAAACTTTATATTATACACATTGGTTTATTTAATTCCCAAAACCAACCAATATTTTCTCCAAATTTTCGAACAGCCCCAAAGGTTGTTCTAATTCCGATTTGTACCCAAACTTTCATTTATTTACCAAGTAGCCCATAAGTTTTATAAAATGTTACATTTTAATACTTAAACTATATGTTATATTCCTTAATTAAATAAATCACATTACCACTAATAATTTACCCAAATTCACATACAGACCCTTAAGGTCATTTAATTTCATTCCAGCCCTTATTCTTTTGGAAATTACATTATATACCCCTATATTTTAGGATGGTTACCCATTAGCACTTAAACAATATATTATAACCCTTATTTAATTAGTTCATTAAACTTAGCCCAAAATTCTTCAAATTCCCAAACAGACCTCTAGGGTCTTAATATTTATTTTCCTACACCCATATTTTCGGTAATTACATAAACTACCCCATATCTTTTTATAATTGTCATTTAGACTTAATATTTCTTTGAATACCCAAAATAATTATTCTTATCATTTTAATTTGGTCAAACCTCACTTGGTCAAGGTTGACTACTTAAATTATCCTCTTGACCATATTTGTTTTTATTTATGAAAATACCCCAATTGATTCTCTATTTTTACAACTAACCCTTAATTTCATAAAATTCACATTTAATATATATAAACTTCCTAAGATCAATCCCACTCGGTATTAATTATACTTGGTGCGCTATATTCCATTTAATTATGTTTTGACCCCATATATAATACAATTATTTCATTTAGACCTTTTATAAGGTTTTAAATTCATTTAAACCATGTTGCAACTTATAAATATAGCAACATTCATCTAATATTTTCCTAAGTGATTTTGTTTACTAAGGATAGTCATTTAAAGCTTTATATAAGCATAATAAAAATGCCTAAATACAAGGCTTAAACATAGCATACCACTTACCATTAAATGACATAGAAATGTCCCAAAATCACATCCTAGCTCACGATTGCTACATAATATATATTTACTTTCTCTAAATATTTTTCTTCCATTTTCTTTCATTGTTCACTCATAAAATAACCTTAATTAAACCATTAACACTTTGCCTCCCTAATCAATTATTCAACCATAAATTTTCTACACATTTTTAGGAGTTAAATAACACACATATCAAATTACCCTCTCGGTTTGCACAGTTATAATTAATTTCTTAAGCCATTTTTTTTCATTAATAACTTGTAAAATATGCGTTAATAGTCACTAGCAACTAATCTCAGCTTACCCCTTAATTCTCTCCATGTATTTAGGATTAAACATGGACAAAACTCACACGTATTCTCTGTTTATTTAGCACTGGTATCCCCACATGTATTTCCAGTTTTTTTTTCTTCGCACAACTCTACTTAAACCAAAGAGCATGAAAACAGAAACAGGTAATGAGTGTTATTACCTTAATATACTGGTAAAAACTCCACCAGTTCTTGAGCTCTCACGGCAGGAGCTTTCCAAGTTTGATTTTCTCCCCTTGTCCTATACCCTCAGCCCTCGGACAACTATAACAGAGAGGGAGTTTCAGTATTATTTTTTTGAAACATGAAGGAGGGCAGTTTAAGGTAAATGATCGGATTATCGTGGATGCAGATGAAGTTTATGGGATTACATAATCGTTACCAGTTACAACAAGAATGTAGGTACTGTGAAAGGGAACGGCAAAGAAGAATCGTACACAGAAATGAATGTACCGTGAGAGGTGTGGTAGACCATGCCGTTGCCGTCTTGTGGAGAAGAGGTAAGGTAGTACACTCCTTGCCAGTTTTGGTGGCAACTTATTACCGTGAGTAAAAAAATAAGGAAAGCAGGGGAATACATGTGTATATATATGCCTTTGTTCTCCAGTTCTGTTTGCCAGAATACTGGAAGTGAAGAGGATGAGAAAGAGGCGGGCAGTATACATTGGTATGGGTTGCTGTAATACCATGAGTGTAGAGAATGAAGTGAGGCTCGGTCAGGAACTGTGTATTCCTTTTTGCCAACTGCTTGCAAAGGTCATGGTGAAGAGTTTGAAGGGGGTACATCATACGCTCCAGGTTCTCCGATTGTCTGCAAAACCATGGGTGAAGGTATTGATGGAAGTGTAGAACAGGTTCTGCTCATTCGCAAGTGGTTTGTAAAACAGAAGAAAAGCGTAGACCTGTGCACTCTAGTTCTCAGTTTAGGTTGCAAGATTACTGTCAATGAAAATGAATGAAGGGATAGCTTACCGTGGCTGTTTGACCTCGTTGCTGTAACCAGAGATGAAGGGGAGAGGGTGTTGTTGCTGTCATAAAAGAGAAGAAAGGAGGTGGGAAAACAGAAGAGAAATGCTGGGGAAAAGAGACGTAGCAGCTTTTTTTTTGTTGTTGTTGCTTTGCTGTTTGAGTTGTACTCCTCTGTTGTTGTACCAGGACTGAAGCAAGAAAAGAAGAGTATCCCTTGTTTGCTGCTATGACCGAGAGTGGGGCAAGGAGAAGGGGCTTGCTGTCTTGTTGACAGGGAAAGGAAGAAAAGGAAACAGAAGGTAGGGGCCAAGAGAAGAGAGTGTTGTCCTCTCCTTGCCTCTGTTTGACTGCAGCCTACTGTTGTTTCAGAGTAAAGCCTGGTATAAGAAGCAGAAAGGAACTAGCGTGTGGATATCAAGAGAAAAGAAAAGAAAGACTGAAGTGATGGGGAAGAAAAGGTAAGGTTAAATTTGTACTTGCTTCGTAATTTTATGCTAGTTTATGTTTCTAATTATATTTATGTTTTCCTTTTTTTTCCCTATGCAGGTAACCGGCTAGGAATAAAGATGGGAGGGAAATTGTAATTTTTTTATCCTTTAATATTCTAACATTTGCACTTTTTTTCTTTTGCCAATTTATTTATTTATATATTTTTCCCCTCTTTTCCATATAGAAAATCGGTTACACAAAGGAAGGAAAGAGTTTTGAATTTTCATCTCCTAATATTGTGGCACCAATTATATATATATATATTACTATATTTATGTTTTACATAGTGATTTATGGTATTTTTTTGTTTTAAATGCATGTACATGAGTATATATATTATTCCTATGATTTGTTTAGACTACATAGAATATTTATATAGTTTAATGAGTGATTTTGCTAGTATTTAATACATGTACTAATATGTTACATGTGGTATTTGATTTAGGAGTTGATTTCTCCTTAAAAATATTTTCTCTTTAGTTAGAGATTTAGTGTATAGTTTAATGTCCATCTTGGACTATATATTTATACAATAATACTTATCGCAATTATTGCTCATAATTTAATTTAATCCTTATTAATTAAGGTAAAAATATTTGGGGTATTTCATTACCACCTGGAGTTGAATGGACCTTCAAAACCCACTACATCACAATGGTTTTGAATGCTCCACAGTTCAGCGGGACAGTCACAGAGGACCCATATGTTCATCTTACATCTTTCTTGCGACTGGTTGGAGCTTGTTCTACTCCAGCATCACAAGAGGTAGCTCGTCTCACCATATTTCCATTTTCACTGAGAGATCGAGCTGCTGAGTGGTTGAATTCTTTGGCACCCAACAGTATCACCAGTTGGACCGATTTAGCTAATGCTTTTCTGGTAAAGTATTTTCCTCCTTCTCGTATGCTGACAATGAGGGGGGAAATTACTAATTGCAAGCAATACAGTGGTGAAACTCTTCCTGAAATGTGGGAGCGATTTAAAGGAATTGTTAGAAAGAGTTCCTCACCATGGTTTGAGGGAAGAAGTAGTTCTTCAATCTTTTTATGAAGACTTAGACCCTCAGAGCAGAATACTGGTGGATACTTGTGCTGGTGGGAACCTTATGGAGTTGCCCATTTCCCGTATAAAAGAGATTTTGGAAACATTGAAAAATTTAGCTAATCAGTGGGGTGGTGCTAGAGCTTCTTTTGTAGTTTCTTCAAAGAAGGTTGCAGGTGTTTATGAGGTAGATTCCCACACTCTTCTTACAGCCAAGATGGATGCTCTAACTAAACAATTCGAGAGAATGGTGAATATGGTAACTCCTCAACTGAACGGTGCTGCTACAGTTACTCTCTCTCATGTTTGTGAATTTTGTGGAAAAGATTCTAGCATGTATCAATGCATACCACAATTGGAAGAAACAATTAATTATGTTGGGAATAGGGCGGATAATTTTTACAGTAATCAGATTAATCAAAGATACCAGCCTGACAACAATAATTTTAGGCAGCAACGTAATAATTTTTCACATTACCAGCCTCAGTAGCATCAACAGTCAGCGCAGACTAACAATAGTTCCTCGAATCTAGAAGCTTTGATTGCTACATTTGTTGCAACAACTGAGAAGCGTTTTACAGCGCAAGAGAGTAAGATAGATTCACTGGTGGAACGCGACCCATTAATTACGGTCCAAAACCGTGTATAATTACGGTTCTGGACCGTAATCTACGCGGGCGTCAATAAAGATGGCGTTTCTTTAATTACGGTTTAAAACCGTAATTAAAGTCCCTTTTCCGGCCCGCGTGTCATTGACTTTACATTACGGTTATTTGTAAAACCGTGATCTAAAGTCCTATGGCGCGCGCGAACAAAGGACTTTAGATCACGGTTTTACAAATACCGTAATGTAAAGTCGACACTTTAGATGACGGTTTTGGCAATAACCGTCATCTAAAGTCTTTTGGCGCGCGCGCCCAAAGGACTTAGATTACGGTTATTGTTAGAACCGTAATCTAAAGTGTAATTTTTTTTTTTTACAAATCTACACAATTGCAACAGAGACAGAATTGTAACAGATAAGCAACAGAGGGCAGAAACTGCACAATGAACCACCTAATCAAATACCAACAACACAAATTCATTCTCTGCGCACATTGCAACAGAGATAACATCTATAAAGCACCAGATCGAAAATCTGTAACATATTCAATCTGTTACACAATTGCAACAGAGATAACATCTAATAAAGCACCAGATCGAAAATCTGTAACATATTCAATCTGTTACACAATTGCAACAGAGATAACAATTGCAAATTCATTTGCGCACAATTGCAACAGAAACATTCAATACAACAGCTAGAATCTGTTACAATAGCAGCTAGCATAATTCATTACAAACAGAATCAGAGCAACTAACAAAAAATATAATTTGTTACACAATATAATCTGTTGCAGCAGCAACTACAGAATCAGAGCAGCAACTAACAAAAAATATATGTTACAGCATCAGAGCTAGCTAGTCTACCACTCCATTCTCATAAACATGGCTAGGGATGGCAATGGGTCCGCGGGTACCCATTTCACCCGGTCACCCGACCCGCTAAACCGGGTGAAAAACCCGCATAAAACGGGTGAAAAACGGGTGACGGGTGGAACGGGTACGGGTGTGGGTCGGGTGACGATGAACATTTTCACCCATCACCCGACCCGCTCACCCGTATAGATTATATATATTATATGTTAAATTGTTACTTATTATTCATTCTCCTTCGCTCATGATTTTTTGTAACCCTAACTAGTGAACAAGGAACATTCATGCTCTGGGTGACTGCGCCATTCTTTATTCTCACCACTCTCAATAATTTTACAGCCCTTGCATACTTGCTCTATGCAGTTTTTAATTATCTTCACTGAAAGTAATTACAACCCTAACTGGCAAACATGGAACAAAGATGCTCTGTGCCTCTATTTTCTTTCTTCACTCTCGGTAATTTTGAAACCCTAACTGAAAAACAAATAACTTACATGTCCTACGAAGTTTTTCATTCTCTTCACTGAAGGTAATTTCGTAATCCTAACAGGCGAACATTGATCATACATGCTTCGCGCCTCTATTTTCTCTCTTCACTCATGGTAATTTTGCAACCAAAATTGGTGAACATGGACTGTACATGCTCTGTGCAATATTTCATTATTTTCTCTGAAGTAAATTTCGCAATCCTAACCGGCGAACATAGAACATACATGTTTTGTGTCTCTATTTTCTCTCCACTCACAGTAATTTGCGAACCTTAGTGGCGAACAAGTAAAAAGAAAAACAAATGGGTAAATGGGTAAACGGGTTCACCCGCTTCACCCACGGGTGACGGGTGAAACGGGTGATGGGTGATACATAACGGTGACGGGTCGGGTACGGGTGGAGCGGGTGAAGTCGGGTGACGGGTGCGGGTGATGGTCCACCCGACCCAAACCCGACCCATTGCCATCCCTAAACATGGCTGTCATGCTCTATCTGACATGCAACAAGTCGGCAAGAGCATAAGTCTTGAATCTGGCATAATGCTCTTTAATCTGCAACAAGAAAAGGAATGGAACACATAATGAGATTAAGATAAAGACACAAAAAATCTGCCGAAAGAATTAAATACAAGACAGCGTTCGTATTACCTTGTCAATATCATTCTTAAAACTTGGGAAGTACCCGCAGAACTCGTACATATACCGCATCACGTAGTACCCGCAACTCTTAGAATCCTTTTGGGTAGGGCACTAAATCACCAAAATTCACAAATGTAAAACAATTGTACAAAGATAATAGCAGCACGAATGAAATACATGAATTACCAAACCTTGATGTAATTGACGGTCAAATCACCAAACTCTCCCTGAGGGGTTTTTTTGTAACAACTGTTACATATATTAACAAAAGCGTTTAGCAAAATGAACAAGTACATTAATTTTGGTTCAAAAAACTTACAAACAATTAAATAGTAATAAAAACTTACTCTTTGATTAAGTCTTCAGTGTTGAATTCT
Source organism: Limonium bicolor (assembly GCA_023374045.1). Classification (NCBI taxonomy): domain Eukaryota; kingdom Viridiplantae; phylum Streptophyta; class Magnoliopsida; order Caryophyllales; family Plumbaginaceae; genus Limonium; species Limonium bicolor. The sequence continues at coordinate 6,256,005 of CM041777.1, forward strand.
GTCCACTGCCCTAGTGGATCTAGAACGAGCAGAGTAGCGGTGGCAGCGCAGAATATAAACAAAGCCCAGTGGTGGCTACAATGTCAAATACAAAATGAAATGAGAAATGAAGGTAAAAAGTTAGCTAATTAGTATGTAATTTTATATTACTCACGTTTGGTGATACGGCATTAGAATGAATAATTTATTCTGTTGATCAACAACATTGAAGCAATGAATCATGTATTCACAAAACCTCCCCGGGTCCCTAGTGACTGAGTCGTACGATAAACGCTCCGGGCACACCGCAGTAATGGAGGTCATGTCCTTCTCAGCACATCTCTCAAGCAGACATCTATTATATCACATGTACTATAAAAAGTTAGCCAATGCAACTTCATAGATACTTATTCTATATGTTTTTACAGTATGAGGAAAGAACACTTACTTTAGATAAGCTTGAATAATGTTAATGTTCAGATAATCTCCACACATCATCTCTCTGATGTCCTCAAAGTTGATTGCCGTCATCATATCTTCTTCGTAGTGAAACATCGACTTTGGAAGCGTCATCATGAAGTTGTTAGTTTGAGATGACTTCAACATGATCTTGTCGTAGAGATTCATCTGCTTGGCCCCCAAAACATTAACAAGTTTTTGTGGCAGTGCGAGCTTATTTTTAGGCGCCTCAGAAGTCCTGGTGCGACCCCGGACGGGCGCTGGATTCTTACCTTTCGCACCCCGACTCACTGGATTCTTACCCTTCACACACAAACAGTAAAGCATCAATGTAAAGATAATTACTAATTGATTATTATAGTAACATTAAACATTATCTAGAACATACCCTTGTACTTCTGACAGGATTCGCCGCGCGCAGATCTCTTCTTCTCTGGGCCGGGATACGCGGCGAGGAACTCAGGGATCTCAGGATTCGCCGGCGCGCTGGTCTCTTCTAGTCTGGGCCGGGTTACGCGGCGAGGAAGCTCAGGGATCTATAATAGATTAGATTAGACACTTAATGCTAAATAATGCATTTTATTAGATACTAAATGGTTGTCAAACAGTCTTACCTCATCGGTGACAACAATATAACATGCTGGCCAGGGCAATATGTCTCCCTTCGCTTCGATCAGCGTGCATTTGTTGTCAAACGCCATCGGAAGGTATGCATGCTCAAATCCATCAACTATCAGGTCCAAGGTCACACGCGCGTAGAATGGGGGTAGACGTACGAAACTGATGAGCGTGAGTGGACCTGATGGCAACACCGTCCCGTAGGCCGCATCTACAGGGTGCCCGTCTAATGGTATTTGGAGACGACATTTTTTTTGCTCCTTTAATAAACAGAGATAATACGTGAAATAAATAAGTGAGTCCAATCTAATACTATTTAAATAACTTTATTTTAGGAGAAAAATAGTTAAACAAAGTTAACCTGGATGTTGGCAAACGGGTACGGGTCAGCGGCCGGAGCACAACTAGACGAGGAAGACAGTCGAGGAGGATCTAGCTGCTGCTGCTGAGTAGTCGCATGTGCAATCGCATTCAACGCTTCCTGCAGCCTCTCCTCGATAGCCCGGCGCTCAGCAGCCTGTTTCTCGTCATTAGCTTGGCGCTCAGCAGCGAACTTACGCTCTACCATCGCCTCGACTTCAGCAGCACTCATCTGACCCTTCCTAGCAGATGGCGGGAATACGTTCTTCTGACGTACTTCTCCCCCAAATCCTCTAACACGCCCCGGGTGATCCTTCTTCCCAAGCATTTGATTGAGCGCGTCGTCTTGAGAAGGAGGAGCGTGTAAGTCTACTTCTCCTCTCTGTGCCGCTTCGTACTGTCCAATTTTCAAAGAAGTTAACACTAAATTTAAGATCAACAAACACTTGAGTATATAAGTAAATTATTTAACAGCTACTTTCAAATACTTACAATTTGGTTAGCCAGTTGTTCCATCGCAGCATTAGGAAATATCCTCTGACCTTCGCTGGTCGTTTTCTGGCGTCCCAGTATGTACATCTGCACCCTCCTCGCCTCAGAGACATCCTCGATCGGGCATTCACTTCCATCCTCGTTCCTCCGTGTCAGCAAACCAGCTTCTTTCCATCCCTCGAGGCTGCCCACATATCCCCTTCGTCCCATGGTGTGGGGGTAGAGATTAGCTTCACGGTTTTGCCGTGCTTGTTCTTGTACTTGCTGTTAAGAAAGTACAACAGGAAATTAATTAGAAAATCAGGGATAAAGCATTATGAGCATTAATTAAGAAAAGAGTACACACAAACATACCCTGAACTCGGGGGTGGCGTGCCGCTCAACGAACTCCTTCCACTCCTCTTCAGTGATCATGCCGTTGTACACAACATACGGCGGAGGCTCACGTGGGGGCACCCTGTTGATCCAATGCTCAACCAAGTAGTGGCGGAATGATTTAGCTTTGCCGGCACCAAAGAAAGAACGGTCTTCTTCACTTCTTCTGGGATCTTGTACCGTTCTTGCACCTTCTTCCAGATGGTCTCCTTTACTTCTTGCGGGACTTGTTTCCATGTGTGGTTGATGCAGCAATGTGATCTGGCCAGAGTCCCTAGCATACTACGAACTCTGACCTGCTGCCCCCACCATACCTCCCATACTGGTCCCACAGAAGACTAATCTGATCCTCTTTCTGCAGTTTCAACCCACGGGTCGGACCTCTACCTCTGGGTCTCTGAGTAGCACTCGTAGAAGGTGCACTCATGGAAGGGCCAACACAGCAGATGTGGATGGGCAACAGTAGCAGCATGTGGATGGGGCAACAGCAGCAGCGGCAGATGTAGATGGGACCGGTACCATTCGCTGCTCATTTTCCTCCTCCTCACGACAAAATAAATCGAACTCTGCATCAGCCATGTCCTGATCAGCCATGCCTGCAAGGATTGAAATACAATTTGAATTAAATTAAGCATTTCATAATGGTCATAAACAAGCAATAAATAAAAGAGTGTAATTTCATATAAATTTTTATAGTAATAACTTACATACACCATTATCTCTCAACCCACATTCCCTCGTTATGGTCTGATCGTATATACTCACGATGACCTGTGACCTCAGCCTCTTCCAATGAAATAGGAACAGTTGGAGGTTCATCTTCTGCATCATACTCATCCTCATCAACCACACCATCCACACCAACTATTCCTCTTCTCCCTTTAAGCACAACAGACCATCTAGGATTACAGGGATCAGTTACATAAAATATCTGCTTAACCTTCGTCCCAACAACGAATGGCTCAACCGTGGGAGTAGCTCTAGACAGATCAACCAGTTTCATACCATGCTCCTCCTCACGGTAGCCATGATGTTGTTAACCCAGTTACAGCGGAAAACACACATTTCGTAGCTGTTGTAGTCCAATACCCAGATGTCTTGTATAACACCGAAATATGATTGTTGTACTGAGACAGGACTATGACCCACGACACCGACGTCATATAAGTTTTGATAAGCTTCAAGCTCTACACCACTGTTTTGATTCGTTGACTTCTGATCCTGACGTTCTGTGAAAAAGGTGAATCCGTTGACATCGTACCCCTCATAAGAAATTACATCCAGATTTGGTCCAAATGCAACTACTTTAATCAGTTCAGGCACATTCGTGGACTGATCGGACAACACTCTCTCTTTGAACCATCGGACAAATGTCCTATTCTGCTCATTTTGTAGTCTACGTCACTCATGTTTGGATATTGTGCTCTTAAAACACACAAGTGTTCATCAAAGTATGGTTCAACATCTTCAAGATGACTTAGCACAACTAAATGAGCTTTGTTAAGAGTGTCTATGTCAATTCTTTTCAGTTTCCTTCCAACCGTGCCAACACCCTTCAATCTGCCCTCGTGTCTAGAACGTGGAAGTCCAATGGTATCGACACCTTCTAGGTAATTGGTGCAGAAGTCTACAACTTCCTCTGTGATAGTGCCCTCTATAATACTACCCTCTGGGTGACGACGGTTCTTCATTTTCTTCTTCAGGACACCCACCTTTTTCGAACGATACATGTAGCGAAGGTACAAAGGACCACACATCAGAATCTCTCTTACAAGATGCACGAGGAGATGTATCATTATGTCGAAGAACGATGGAGGAAAATACATCTCCAGCTGGCACATTGTCACAATAAGATCCTTTTGTAATTTAGACAGAGTGTCCACATCAAGAACCTTAGACGAAATGGATTTGAGGAAGACACTGACGTTTGTGATTGTGTGTCTGACAGCATCCGGCAAGATCCCACGTAGTGCAATTGGCAAAAATTCTTGAAGTAGGACATGATAATCGTGAGATTTCATTCCTACTAATTTGAAATCTGTCATGGACACTAGGTTTCTTATGTTTGAGGAGTAACCTGATGGCACCTTGATGTTGTAAAGGGTACTGCATAGACTATGTTTCTCTTCTTTAGACAGAGTGTGACAGGCAGGAGGCAAGAATGTGCGTTTTCCACGTTCTTGCGGGCCAAGCTCTGTGCGTATGCCCAACTCAATTAAATCTTTTCTTCCTTTCAAATGATCCTTTGTCTTTCCTTTTATGTTCAAAAGGGTGCTAGTGATACTTTCACCCACGTTCTTCTCGACATGCATCCCATCGATACAATGTCTAACCTCCAGATGCTGCCAGTACTGTAGTTCCCAAAATATTGATTTCTTTTTCCAGACACTTTTTTCACCACTTTTGGTTGGCGGCCCGAAGTTGTTCACAATATTATCCAACTTTTTGTAAATCTCTGTACCTGTCAAAGGCTGGCGCGCCATGCTGTGATCAGTTTTCCCATCGAACTCTTTCGCCATCTTTCGATACTTATGTCCTTTTGGAAGCATTTTTCGGTGGCCCATATACACGGTTTTCCCACTATGTTTCAAGCGAATGCTACAAGTGTTTTCACCACAAATCGGACACGCCAACGCCCCCTTGATTGAATAGCCTGAAAGATTACCATAGGCGGGGAAATCATTGATTGTGCAGTACAACATAGCACGCAAATTGAAGTCCTCTTTACTGAATGAGTCGTAAACCGTAGCCCCTTCATTCCACAAGAGTTGTAGATCCTCTATCAAAGGTTGTAGGAATACGTCAATTTTGTTGCCCGGTTGCTTTGGACCAGATATTAACAAAGACAACAAGATGTGTCTTGGTTTCATGCATAACCACGGCGGTAGATTGTAAATAACCAAAAGCACAGGCCAGGTACTGTGTATGCTACTCAAAGTACCGTAAGGGTTCATCCCATCCGTGCACAAGCCTAGCCTTAGGTTTCTCGGTTCGTTACCAAACTCAGGAAATTTTACGTCTATGTTTCTCCACTGTGGTGCATCAGCGGGATGTCTCAATCTGCCATCCTTTTTCCTGTGAACTGAATGCCACCGAAGATTCTCTGCGTCTTTCTCAATGGAGAACAAACGTCTGAACCTTGGAATGATGGGCAGGTACCACAATACCTTAGCTGGTGAACCTTTCTTACTACCGCTGATGTGAGTTTGTTGTTTCTTATACCGTGACGCTCCACATGCTGAACAGCTTTCAGCAAATTCATCCGATTTCCAAAACAGCATGCAACCATTTGGACAAGCATGAATTTTCTGGTACCCCATACCCATTGGGCACATCATTTTTTTGGCTGAGTACGTAGTCGTTGGTAAAACGTTGTCCACCGGAAGAACGTATTTCAATAGTTCCAGGAGGTCAGTGAAACTTACGTCGCTCCAGCCATGTTTCGCTTTCAAGTTGAATAGATTGAGGACGACACTCAACTTGCTTAACTTTGTAGGGTCACACCCGGGGTACAACGGTGTTTTGGATGAATCCAACAAATTTTCATGCTTGTCTGGCGTGTTAGAGTAATGTCGTTCCACATCTTCGAGCATAGTCTCAATGTCATCATCCCAGAAATCTGGCTCAACGTTCGCTGTAACGTCTTCTGGATCACCTGCAACTGTATCATCTCAAAGTTCTGTTTCTGTGTTTGCCTGACCATTATCCCCTTCGTCAGGCTTAATAACATCGAACGCACTCTGACCATGCCATCGGATTATGTCTTGGAAATCTTTTGTAAAACCGCGGCGGATCAGATGTTCCTTAATTGTTTCAACGCCGCGATATCTCAGATTGTTTTGGCAGTCGATACACGGACAAAATATGTATCCCTTGTCTGTAGGTTTCAGATTGTTCGCCAACACCGTGCATAACTTATCAACTCCTTCTAAAAACTTGTCGTCCAAATTTCCGCTGTAAATCCACGAACGTTCCATCTCCTTCTAGCTATTTATATGAAGGCAGCCATTTCATACCGTCACCCGTGGCAGAGTCTTTACACTTTTGTATCTTATCAACCTAAATCCATCCATGAGTATTAAATCCCACCGGTGAACGTGTTTTTAATATGTAATTTATTGAAAATTTCGGCAGCATCTCCCTACAGTTCTTCAAATGCACGATATTATGATATTAATCAATAATATATGCATTCGAAGAACAATAAAGAGATACTGCTGAAATAATCAATAAAGTACAATTAAAAACACATTCACACCCTAGGTGTGAGATTTAACAATCATGGACAGTCCCGACAGGGACTGCCGAAGATATACCTCTATTAGGTATATCTTGGGCGGATAACTATGTTTGGTAGTTTGTCAAATATTATATGTATATATGTAAATCTTACCTCTGGTAGACGATTAGCCGATGCTAAGACGGTTGAGGTCGGAAGCCAAATAAAGTCGTAGTCCTGATGCATAAATGAAAAACGACAACATTAGAATTCATCAAAAAATCAAGGTTAAATGCTAGCTAAACCGCGGAAAAAAATCGACAGCATCTCCCCTATATTTCTAACGTCTCCAAATCAGTTTTATCAAAGTCAAATTTGCACGCACCATCTAGAACTAGTAACATACATAAACTTATCTTATTCTACTATATGAAGTTTATTATGACCTTCTCTGCAGTACTTCAGATTGAAGGACTGAAACTAGTCAATCTAGAACCATTAAAATACCGAAACTCATCTTATTCTTTCTGGTGGTTATAACAATAGCATTGTTGATTCCTGTCACAGATTGTGAATCAAACAGAGAGCATCTGGCATAGCAGATTGAGCAGTTGAAAATGAGCTATTTTCAGGAATCGGTAATATACTTGAACTTACTTTCTTTCCTGTGGCAGTTTTAAGTAGTAGCATTTTTAAAACTACACTATTATTTATTAATTGTAATACTAAATGCTAAGAATAAATAAATACAGCAGTTTACAGTTTGCTTTGCAAAATTACCGTTACTAAGCACCGAAGTGGGCAAGTAGTGTAGAAATCAGCCCACGAACTAGGTTGCAATTAACTGTGAATCTGGGCACAAATATATGAACAAGGTTAGAACATTTGCCATTACACTCTCAGGATTCGATAGAAACGAGGTTAGAACTTGCAATCGAAATGCATGTATATGAACAAAGTTAGAAAAAAACGACAATCAATCGATCGCATACCCAATACGCGATAGAGAGGTCGACGGTGAGACCAGTGGTAGATGGGTGGTGACCGGCGGCGATGGGAGTGACAAAGGTGGTGGGAGCGACGGCGGCGATGGCCGTTAGCAAGGTGACGGGAGAGAGGAGGCGATTTCAGTGAGGAAGATAGCGCGAAAGAAGAGTTACTGTAAGTACAGTGTGCAGAGTAAACGGGCAAATGTTGTAGTTAAAAGGACTTTAGATTACGGTTTACATGAAAACCGTAATGTAAAGTCACACTTTAAATGACGGTTCCTAAAGAACCGTAATCTAAAGTGTAACGAAATAAAAAAAATAGCGCGAAAATTATTTGGCCTATGCTGGGTTTCGAACTCAAGATCGATGGTGTTGACTCATGTACCCACGGCCATTAAGCCATGAGTCTTATTCGATCAAACATATGTAACACATTAATATAAAGTTATTTTTAATCTAAAATACACTGATAAACGACGTCGTTAACTATAATTAAGATTACGCGCGGCGTCGAAAAAATCAAATAACACGGGAAATATTTGGCGTCAGGTGAAAACGACGTCGTTGACCATCAGTCGGAGGTAGGCGCGCCTTTTTTAGGACGGACTTTAGCTGACGGTTATTAGTAAACCGTAATCTAAAGTCCGTTGACCGTAAAGCGCGCGTCAACACGGGACTTTAGATTACGGTTTCACTGATAACCGTCATCTAAAGTCCGTCCTAAAAAAGGCGCGCCTACCTCCGATCGATTATTGCTTGCGGTTAATTCAATAAACGTCGTTAATTAACTCCGGCCTTCATATTAATTACGGTTTTGTTAAAGCCGTGATTAAACCACCGTCATTAAAGGCTTCCGTTCCACCAGTGATTCTTTCATTGCATATCAAGAGTCATTCAATAGAGATGAAGAATCAGATGGCCGAATTGTCTCAGCAGTTTACCCAGTCAAAGAGAAACCCCAAGGAACAAGCTAATGTTGTGACTATTATAGCAGATGATGTCTCAGAGGATGCTCCAGTTTCTTCTCTTCATACAGTGGTTGAGGACCCTAGTAGAGTTATTGAAACACCCAAGGAGAAGGAGTCTCCTGAAACTCAACCTTCTTACTCTTCTTTTTCTAATCGTAAATTTGAAGAACCTATTCCTTTTCCTGACAGGTTAAAGAAAAGGGACCTTGATGAACATCTTGGAAAATTTCTTAAAATTTTTAAAAAATCAACTAAGGATATGCCTTTTTCTGATGTGCTTAAGTTTATGCTAAATTATGCTAAACTGGTGGATGATATCTTGGCTAAAAAATCTTCTTTGCAGGAAAAGGAAACGGTGAGGAAGCTAACTACTAGGAGTGGTAAAGGTAAAACTACTGAGCTTGATGTGGTGAATATAGAGGAACCGGTGCTAGAAAATGAGCGTAATTGCAAAGCCACCCAATCTCCTCCACCTGCACCACCTGCAGTTGAAGTTGCTCCTCCAGTTCCCTTCCCAAACAGAACTAAGCGTTCTAAGGAGCATAGTGAGTTTGATAAGTTTCTTACTTTACTTCGTCAACTATCTGTTGATATTCCTTTTGTTGAATTAGTTGCGAAGGTGCCTAACTATGCCAAGTATTTAAGGAAACTTTTATCTAATAAGGCAAAGTTAGTTGAGACAGGGACTATTCAGCTTACAGAAACTTGTTCAACGATCATACAAAAGCACCTACCAGAAAAATGCAAAGATGCTGGAAGTTTCACAATTCCTTACAGAGTAAGAGACATTGACTTCGACCACTGTCTTGCTGATTTGGGAGCATCGATCAGTCTCATGCCATACACTATATTTGAAAAGCTTGGGATTGGGGACTTATAGCCTACACGAATGACGCTTCAACTAGCAGATCGCTCAATGGTTTATCCTTGTGGGATTACTAAGGATGTGATGGTTAAGGTGGAGAATCTATACTTTCCTTACGATTTTGTCGTACTCGACATGGCTGCAGATCCAACAGTTCCTATCATCCTTGGAAAACCCTTCCTAGCAACAGCCGACGCTCGAATCGAAGTTGCTCACGGTACGATCACTTTGAATGCAGAGGGTGAGCAACTACTATTTTATGCTGGTAGGTCTTCGAAACAAGTTTTGGAAGCTTCTCGAACTTCTTGTCGCTGGGTAACAAAGACAGCTCAATCATCTGGAGTCTCTTGAGAGAATAAGATACGTCTAGCAAAAGACATTAAAGAAGGGCAACTGGCTGGGAGGCAACCCAGCGTTTGTAATGGTATGAAATATACCATGGCTAAAAGGCCATAGTGTCTACCAGAGACCTGCTAGCGGAAGGCCTACTACCGAAGACCTACTAGCGAAAGAACCGCTACCGGAAGGATCTACCAAGAGAGTCTACCGGAAGACCAATTGTCGGAAGGCCTATCGTTGAAAGCCCTACTGCCGGAAGACCCGCTACCGGAAGGGCTGCTACCTAAAGGATCGCTACCGGTAGAATTACTACCGGTAGGATTGTTACCTAAAAAGATGGTCCGGAAGAGTTAGTCCAATGCGGAAGCAGTATCCCAGTCTGGAAAGATTATCCAGATAGAGGCTAACAGTTATATAAATATGATAGTACCGCATGTATAGGGGCAAAAAGGTAAACCTGGCCATAGAAAGTCTATAAATAGAAGTAGAGGGGCTCATTTGTGGGGGGACGGGTTAGAAGAGAAAGGGCTCTCCCCAAAGGGCTCTCTAGTGTTGTAAATTGAAAGATGAATAATAGAATTGTCTTGAAGTGGACGTAGGCCGGATTATTGGCCGAACCACTATACTTCTCCGTGTTCCATAGATAGAGCGAGTTCATACTGTTTCATTTGGCGCCGCCTGTGGGAATCGAACATCAACCACGATTGATCCACGCTCCAGAAAATCATGAAAGAATCGACTCATTCTACGGAAAGAAAAAGCTCCATTGACTACGCAAGCTTGATCAAGAAAAAAGCTCCATCGACTCATTCTACGATTTCATTATGAACAGCAAGGAAATGGAGTAGCAGATCGGAGAATGTTATCCGATCGAGACATGAAGCTAAAGGAATTCATCCAAGAATTCCGTTCACATGACCAAATTGTTATACATCATGATTGCTATTACTTTTCAGCTCTAAAAATCTTTATTGTTCCCTTTTACTATCATTTCTCTAAAAACATGTACATTCTAAGTAGAGATTTGCACCTGTTTCTATAATCCCCCTTGCATTTCATTGGTAACTTCTTCTCAAAATAGGCTGATGCAGTCCCTTTAAGGCTGCCCGCTCAAATTAAAATTCTGTCTATTGGCCAATTATTGATCTAGTCTGAGGGAACAGGTCTAGAAACCGTTAAGGATTTTGCTAGATGTTTCCCTATCATTGCCCAATTAAGTCAAGTCTACCGCTTAAATTTTATCTCTAGGCTTATACTGTTGCTATGTGGTTACTTCTAGTGTATAATTATGTTTTGATCTGCGCTGTTGATTACTTGTTTTTACGACAGCATACATGTCTGATCTCATCTGATTTTGATCAGTTTGATAAAATTTATGAAGCCTCGCTTGCTATTGCCATGGGCTGACAGGAATAGTGAAGTACAAATGCTTAAACTACTTCTATGTTTGCTTCTGAATATCACTAGGTCTCTAACAACGTTCCCGATTTTGGCTGCAGATGGTTATTTTTCTTGCTTCTGTTTTGACTGCCTAATACATCTGTTTTATTGATCTATAAACATTTCACGTTAAGTGCTATACTTGGAATAAATTAGAAGCTATCTGCTATGATTAAAGAAGCATGTTAATGAGGTACACTATTCGAATTGTCTTCTGATCACAAATCTGCACAGACCGGTATTGATTAAGATACCTAGTTGGAGTTGTCTTGGTGTCTTATAGTGTTGTTGACCATTTTATACACGCTAAGACATGTTATTTGAGTTTTATAAGCTTAAAAAAGGAAATCGATCATGAATACACAATCTGTTATAGCACTCTCTGTTTTACTTGCTTTAATTATGATTTGTCTTTTACTTACAATTATCTGGTTTTGCTATTATATTTCATGCACCTTGTGAGCAATTGGTACCGGTGAAAAAAGATTCTTTGTCACTGTTGCTACTGGTCCTGGTGATTCACATCGGAATTTTGGTACATTGATGAGCTACTGGTAGAAACATTTGGACGAGGCTTTCCGCATTCAATAGAGTTTTGAACTGTGGGCTTCTGATAACAAATTGGTACTTCCACCAGTACCAACTTTTCGTTATCAACCGGTGCGAGGCATCACAATCAACAATCCTCCTACCAGTGAGAAGGCCCAGGTGCATCACAATCAGACAAAGATTCGTTGGTAAAAGAAGGGGAAAGGGAAAGCTCAAAGTTAGTAATTTTCAATTATGTTCACTTCTTCAAAGATCAGAATTGGACTAAAACAATGCCAAGCTTCCGATAGGAGTGTCATCACAACTCCAAAATCTACATCGGTAGAAATATTGTGTCTTCACCGATAGTAGCTTGTCCTCTCCACCGGTAGCCTCATTCCAGGCCACGTTTTAATCTCATACAGTGAATCGGAGAGGCACTCCTTCTCCACCGATAACAGTCTGATGTTTTACCGGTAATCGTTACCAAAAACCTTTTCTAGAGGATCCGGAAGCTTTTCAAGCAAGGTCCAACTCGGTGGAGTTTTTGATAAAATATTTGGGATAACACCAGAACTTCACCCACTAATTTTGGAATCTCCACTCTTGCACGGAAGCAACAATCAGGTCACGAGCAGCAAAACAAGGTTGAAATTCAAGTAACTGCGCCTACGTCAAGATGTTTGGAAATTAAATGAAGTGGGAGCAAATTTCAAGTTCTGGTGGAACAAGTGGAATGTAAAGCAGCGATGTTTCCGGACCAGTCCATGATAAGTGTCCAAATGAGCATGTTTTATAGGTGTATTCCATATATAATATTAGCACTTTTCTTGCTCAATTCTCCACTTCGGTTAGTTTTCCTCTAGTTTATGTTTTATTGTTATCTCACAAATTTATTGTTTAAACATAAGGAAAACCAAGCTGGGAGTAAAGTAGACGAAGAGACGAACGCATAGACGCAAACGGCTCAGAAACGGAGTCCAAACGAAGAATCTAGAGCTGGTCAAAATTCGTAGAAGAAAATACACTTGCAACCGCCTGGAAGAGATGCGGACGTGATGCGGACAGCTAGGCGGACAGGAATGTGACCGGGCGGACGTGAAGCGGACGCTTGGGCGGACGTGAGTGAAGACCTCGGGCGGACAGGAAAAAAAGACAGAGACGTCCGCTTGAGCCATAGGGACGGATGTGCGGACGACACAAATGACCGGGCGGACGGAGGGAGGTCGACAGAGACGTCCGCGCGGGATTAAGGCGGACGCAGAGGCGGACGCGACTAAAATTGAACGCAAAACAGTTTTTCTTCTTCGCCTGTCGACTTCGCTCGTCGACTTCGCCCGTCGACCTGCAACTTATCTATCTACTCTTCGCGTTCTGTCCCCTGAGCAATCAATGCTCTTCCACCTCTGTCTGCAGTCGTTCTTCTTCTTCCTCTCCTCTATAAAATACCACTGCTACTTCAACCAAATAGACGTTCCACCCCAAACTCAACACTCAAAATCTCTCATTTCAGTTACAAAAATCCTACGTATGCTCTCACTCTTCTTCCTCTTCATTTTCTCCATTCATCATCCACGCATCTCGTATTGTTATTACGTCCAACCTCTGTCTGACTTATTACCAGTTAATATGTCAGGCTAAGGAGGATTTGCTCGGGCAAGGGTTTTAATTATGGTTTGTTTAATTATGTAATCAATATTTCTACCGGTTAAAATAAATACAGTTTGTTACGCTTAAAGGTTTTCTCTCACCATTTTAATAAATTACATGAATTTATTAAAATGCTTTCCTAAGTCTATTTTGATCAGACCAGGTGATAAATAGACAGGTTAATTAAGCCGTAAATCTGGAGAAAACTTATTATGATTTAATAGGTTAGTATTTTCAGATGCAATTATAATTCCTCGAATTTAACGTCCGTCTACATAGTATTGCTCAAACCTTGATTAGACCGAGCATTTTCTGGTAAACGAATTCTTAAGGGTCTATGACTTAGTCCTTAGGATAATAACAGGAATTTTGCCAAACTAATAAATTAAACCGGTAGAGATAGCATAATTAATCAGATTTTATAAAACCTAAACCCGGAGTTCCATTTAATTCATCTGCACTCAGTTTCTAATCTGCTTAATATTTTCTCTAAAACAAGTCAATTAACTTCCCCCCTTTTGTGACAAGCTTAGGAACTATTTTATCTCGCTATAAGTCCCACGGTTTGACCCCGGCCGCTTCTGTCTTCTATACTACTGCGACCGGGTTTTTATTTGCAGCTCGACGGATATTTTGAGTATTAATTTCTTTCTTTTATCAATTTCACCAGTACTAATCACTCACGATAAATCCACTCTGCAAAATGGCGCCGCTGCCGGGGACTTGATTTATTCTAGTCCCTAAGCCCCGGTTAATTCACCTGTTATATTATAATAATCTGTTAATATTATTTTGTTGTTACTAATTTTGGACATCTAACTTTGGACTTTGGACTTCTGACTTCTGACATCTAATTACTAACTCTTTATATTATTGTCATTTAATTTCCATTGTCCTTAACATTTAATTTCCATTGTCCTTCAATTTCTAGTATACTAACTTATAATTTCCAGTATACTAACTACTAACTTTAATTTCCTGTCATTTCTTTCCATTGTCCATTTCAATTTTCTGTCATTTCTTTCCATTGTCTCTAACTACTAACTTAAAATTTCTGTCAACTAATTCCTAACATTTTTATTTATTCTAACACATAACCAGTTCTTTTCTCTGTTTTGAGTGGTGAATGCCTTTTACCAGGTCAAACAGTCTCGCAGAAAATATCAATAATCACACGGTCGGTTATAATCCAGAGATCGAGAGAACCTTTCTGCGCACCCTAAGGCAGAGACGTACTCAACACAACATTACCACCACAGTGATAAAATCTGACCCGGAAACTGACATGGCATCTACACCAGCAACAGTTCGAAATATCAACAGGCCGTCTAACCAAGGACAACAGCCTGCCATCATCCTTCCTCACCTCAGCCCATCTGAATACGATGAGTGGCAGAAGCTGAAGCCATATCATCAAATCAGATGTGTGAAAGAGTTGGGCATGTTTGATGGAACCAGTCCAGACGAAGCCCTGTTACATGTTACAAAATTCTTGCAACATGCCAACAGTCTTACTGCAACCGATGCAGTACTTCAATATGCAAGATTGTCATTATTCCCACACAGCCTGACGGGAAACGCGAGCAAGTGGTATCATAGCCTAACACCAAGTACCATCGGTACCTGGGATGACATGGCCACCAAGTTCTACGATAAATTCCTACCCCCGAGCCGAACATTGGAGATGATTGCTGAAATCTATAATTTCAAGCAACCTGGGTCGGAAAATATTTGTGAAACTTGGGATCGTTTCAAAGGTCTACTACTTACTTGCCTCACCATGGTCTGACGAAAGAACAAGTATCACAATTGTTCTACAAAGGCTTGATCGGTCCGTGCAGAACAATGGTATTATCCTCCTTAGGGGCCGATATTCTGAAAAAGCCAGGAGCACAATTTCTGAACAGCATGGAGTCTCTCTGTGAAGAAATCAGAGACTGGGCCTCCGGTGGATCAAGGAGCGGTACTCCAGGTTTATATCATGTTGGGGAAAGTGATAACAAATTTGACCAGTTGATGAAAAGCCATGAGCAACTCATGGAAAGCAATGCTCAGCAGGCAACAAAAGTAAGTACTCTGCAGAAAGTGGTTGAGCAGATGGCTATGAACTCCTACCCCCAGCAAGCTAAGTCGATGATTTCCCGATCATCTACTATCCTCCCCAGGCTATGCTCCTCTGTCCCAATCATCTCCTGTTATTTCTTGTACGCAATGTGGCGGGCCTCATGACTACGAACAATGCCCCAGCTACAAGAATTAAAAGCAGCAGAGGAGGCAAACTACATCACCAACAGTTCAGGATACAGACAACCTTGGCAACGTAACATGCAATCTAACCTTCGCTACACAAACACAGAAAATATCCAAAACCCACATACCCTTCAACCATCTCAAAATTACAGACCTCAGTCCAATTTCCAAGGAGGCCAAAGGCAATATCAACAACAGCCTTATGGCAATGAAGCTTCATCGAGTCGACCGACTCAACCTCCTTCAAATCCTGAGTCTGATATGTCTCAAATGCAAGAGATGTTTAAGGCGATGATGGGTAAATCCCGAGATACGCAAGAAGAGGTCGCAGCTCTGCGCAAAGACTAAAAAGCCTTGCAATCTCAGATTCAACAGTTACTCACTCAACAAAGGCCACCTGGTCAATTCCCTTCACAGACTAACCCCAATCCAAAAGAACAAGCAAATTCAATCCTTATAGACGACAGCACATTTCAATCAACAAACATGTGTGCAGTTTCCTTAAGGAGTGGAAGGGAACTTGTCACCAGAAAAGGAAAAGAAAAAGAAAATCTAGAAGAGGCCTATATCAATGATGAGAAACTACTACCATCCAGCTTCATCTCCCTCAAAAATCCAAGTTCCTACTCCTGCTACTCCATCTCCATCTCGAGTAACCTTTGACATTTCATCTTCATCTCTAAAAACAGTGAACTCCCATTTCCCAACAGGATGAAAAAACACCTAGATGAGCAGTTCTCCAAATTCTTGAGCATTTTCAAGAAACTGACTCTCGACATACCTATACTTGATGTTTGCAAGAGATGCCTAATTACGCCAAATTTCTAAAGGATCTCTTGACAAAGAAAAAGAAGAAACCTGGGAAAGAAATAGTGCACCTCACAGAAGAATGCTCTGCAGCCCTTCTTCGAGCTCTCCCTCCCAAACAAACAGATCCGGGAAATCCCGTGATCCCGTGCTTTATAGGTGGAGTGGATTGTGGAAGTGGTTTATGCGACCTGGGAGCCAGCATTAATATCATGCCCTACGCCACCTTCTTGAAAGTAAAGGAGGAGAAATGCAACCGGTTCCCTTCAAACTCCAACTAGCAGACAGATCAGAGATCAAGCCCATGGGATAGTCCGAGATCTGGTATTGGAGTATCTCGCTTTATCTTTCCAGCTGACTTCGTCATTCTAGAAATGGGATGACGATGGTTGAGGTTCCTTTAATTCTAGGTCGACCGTTTCTGAGTACTGCCAAAGCCATCATTGACGTCC
This sequence comes from Limonium bicolor, assembly GCA_023374045.1. Lineage (NCBI taxonomy): Eukaryota > Viridiplantae > Streptophyta > Magnoliopsida > Caryophyllales > Plumbaginaceae > Limonium > Limonium bicolor. The sequence goes on from CM041777.1 coordinate 6,272,795, forward strand.
ATGATGGGAAAATCACTCTGCGGTACAAGGACGAAACGATCGAATTCGACATGCAGAAAATGATGAAGAAAAGCTCTAACTTTTCCCTCATGCTAAGACAGTTGGATTAACAGATATGAGGAGGAGGAAGGCGATTTTTCTACAGATGAGGACATGTATTCCCTATCTTCCATCCTGAAAGCTGAAACTGAACCGCTAGAGCAAGTATTATTTACTTCTCTAGAAGAAAAGGTGGAGGATCCGGAAGTCAACGCCATGCTGGCGCATGTAGAAAAAGGAAAAACTGGTTATCAAACCTACCGGCCACCAATCGAAGAACTCGACAGAAACCTCAAAAATCAATTCCATCAATAGAACAACCACCAGAGCTCGAGCTTAAAGAGCTACCTTCTAAACTCAAGTATGCCTTCTTAGCTGAAGATGACCATTTACCTGTCATTATTTCCTCTTCTCTGAATTCCGGGGAGGAAACAAGGCTACTCGAGGTATTGAAGAAACACAGACGGCGATCGGGTGGACTATTGCTGATATCAAAGGAATTGATCCCTCCTATTGCACGCACCACATCTATATGGAGGAAAACTACAAGCTATCAGGCAACCCAACGTCGGCTAAACCCTAACCTAAAGGTGTTCGAAAGGAGTTCTGAAACTCCTTGCGAACATCATTTATCCAATTTCTGACAGTCCATGGGTCAGTCCTGTTCAAGTTGTCCCGAAGAAGGGGGGCATCGAAGCTGTTATAATGATAAGGGAGAGGCTATCCCTCAAAGAAAATCACAGGTGGCGCATGTGTATTGACTACAGGCGCTTAAACTTGGCGACCAGGAAGGATCATTTCCTCTCCCCTTTATCGATCAGATGTTGGAACGACTAGCAGGGCAAGAGTACTACTTGAGATGGGTTCTCAGGGTATTTCCAAATACCAATCGCACCAGAGGACCAGGACAAGACACCTTCACTTGTCCATACGGTACCTTTGCTTACAGACGAATGCCTTTCGGCCTATGCAACGCCCCTGCTACCTTCCAGAGATGCATGCAAGCAATATTCGCTGATTTCATCGAACAGAGCATAGAAGTCTTTATGGATGACTTCTCGGTCTATGGCTCTAGTTTCGATAAATGCTTGGCACAACTTGATTTGATCCTAGGACGGTGTGAGGATACAAATCTCGTTTTAAACTGGGAGAAATGTCATTTTATGGTCAAGGACGGGATTGTCCTTGGACATAAAATATCAGCTAAAGGAATAGAGGTGGATAAAGCCAAGGTAGAGGTTATCGAGAAGTTACCAGCACCAACTATTGTTAGAGACATACGAGCATTTCTTGGGCATGCAGGATTTTATCGGCGGTTTATACAAGACTTCTCAAAATCAGCAAACCATTGACCGACCTGCTACAGAAAGATGCCCCGTTTCATTTGATGAAAGGTGTTCAGCTACTTTCAAAACTATAACACAAAAACTGGTATCAGCACCTGTTGTCATACCACCTGATTGGTCTCTTCCGTTTGAGATCATGTGTGATGCAAGTGACTACGCCGTGGGGGCAGCCCTATGCCAGAAAAAAGAGAAAATTTTGAGAGTGATTGCTTATGCCAGCAGGACACTAAACGACGCCCAGAAAAACTATACGACCACCGAAAAAGAACTTCTAGCTATAGTTTTCTCCCTTGATAAGTTCAGGTCGTACTTATGGGGAAGCAAAGTCATCGTGCACACAGACCACTCCGCTCTCAAATACTTATTTGCAAAACAAGAAGCCAAGCCTCGCTTATTGCGCTGGATTCTTCTACTACAGAGTTTGACATCGAAGTCAAAGATAAGAGCGGAAAATTGAATGTCGTCGCTGACCATCTCTCCAGATTGGTAACTCCTACTGATAGTGTGCATATCAACGAATTCTTCCCCGATGAGACTGTCTTCTCAATCACCAAGGTACAGGAGCCATGGTATGCGGACCTGGCCAATTATTTAGTCTCTGGAACAGTACCCTATGATCTATCTTACTCCCAGAAGAAGAAATTTCTTTCTGATTCAAGGCATTATTTCTGGGAGGATCCGTATTTGTTCCGAGTTAGTGCTGATGGGTTGATTCGACGATGTCTCCCGGAAGATGAGGTTTCAAGCGTCATACATTTTTGTCACTCACGGGAAGCCGGAGGTCACCATGGACCCACAAGGACCGCTGCTAAGATCCTGGCCTCAGGATTTTATTGGCCTACCCTTCACAAAGATGTTTACCAATTCTGCAAGCAATGTGATAATTGTCAAAGAATGGGTAACACATCTAGGAGACATGAAATGCCACAACAGGGAATACTAGAAGTGGAGCTCTTTGATTGTTGGGGCATCGATTTTATGGGACCGTTCCCTTCCTCGCAGGGCCACCAATATGTTTTAGTGGCAGTGGATTACGTGTCGAAATGGGTAGAAGCCATACCCTGTCATCATGCTGATGCAAAGACAGTAACCAGGTTCCTTAAGAAGCACATCTTTACCCGTTTTGGCGTGCCTAGAATTATTATCAGTGACGGAGGATCTCACTTCTGCAACCGTTCATTTGAAGCGCTTATGGGTAAGTACGGGGTACGTCACAAGGTAGCTTTACCTTATCACCCCCAGACAAACGGCCAAGCAGAAGTTTCGAACCGTGAGTTAAAATGGATTCTCCAGAAGACGGTTAACTCATCACGAAAGGATTGGGCACTTAAACTGGATGATGCGCTTTGGGCTTACCGCACTGCATTCAAGACTCCCATCGGGATGTCTCCTTTTAAGCTTGTCTATGGGAAAGCATGCCACCTGCCTGTAGAGCTGGAACATAAGGCATATTGGGCAATCAAGGCCTAAACTTTGACGTGACTTCGCAGGAGAGAAAAGGAAATTCCAACTTTCCGAGTTAGAAGAACTGAGAGATCAGGCTTACCAGAATGCTAAGATTTATAAGGAGCGCACCAAGAAGTTCCATGACCAATGATCCTCAAGAGGGACTTCGAAATTGGTGATTGGGTTCTCCTATATAACTCTAGATTAAGGATCTTCCCTGGGAAACTCAAGTCTCATTGGGCCGGCCCTTTCCAGATTGTTAGTGTGACTCCATACGGTGCCTTTGAACTCCAGAACAAACAAGGCGAAACTTTCAAGGTCAACGGGGCACGTCTTAAAAGGTATAATTCTCATTCTGATATTTCAACTGACCTATCTACAATTTATCTTGTCCAAGAACAGCAGGACAACTCGCCCTCAAACTCTTCTCCAAACTAAACTAAAGCTTGGTCAAATACGTCTAGCTAGAGACGTTAAACCCGGGCAGCTTGGTGGGAGGCAACCCACTATCTATCTTTTGTCTTTCCTTTAATTTAATGTTGTTTTCTTTTTTGTATTATATTTCCCTTTTATTTGTTATAATAAAATGCAGGTTTCACTTGAGTTCTTCTCGCTGTGTAGAATATTCTTTACAGGTTCAAATCATGACATTCCACAGCTGCACTCAAGTGTGGGGGAGCTCTACACGCTCTACGAAATCTGGGGAGTACACTCTTTCCTTTATTAATTGCATGCCCTATTAATTTAATTCATCTACGCAATGAGGGCATTGCTTGAGCTTAAGTGTGGGGGAAGAGCCTTTTCAGGGCATTTTGTGCTTAAAATGTTTAAATCTCTCTGCTTATCTTGCATTTGTTCAAAAATTAAAATTATGTACCCTGCTAATGTAGGTTGTTCTCTTTAAAAAAAATACTTTATGAATTGTGGGATAAATGGTACAAATTTTAAAATTTTGATTACTTTTGAGGAGCATTTTATATGCGGTGTGACCAAATAATCTGCAAATGGTTGGATTTTATTGCTCAGGGTTTCTTTCTGTCTTCTCTCTTAGGGATTGCTAAGGGGTGCTTCTCTGTTAAAAAAAAGAAGAAAAAAATAAAAAAAAAGGGACTTGCGAGACACCATTGGTAACCAACAAAGAGAGTTGAGTGTTCTTAAATACAAAGGCGTGATGCCTACATTTTCTCATCTCTTATGCAAAAGTGAAACAAATGCATGAATCTATTTTTCCTTTTGTTTTCTCCTCAATGCCCATTCTTGAGAGAAGTTGGCCATGGTAAAAGTTCTCAGAGTCACCTAAAAGAAACATTGAAGTACCTTGGATCATACCCCGAAACTCTATATTTTTTTTTACCCTGAGCACACCTATGCCACCAGCAGTTTTTTTCACACTCCTCAATAAGTTAAAAAGATCATGTTTATCCTACCCTTCATAATAATATTTGTTAGTATTGAGCATTCCCTACTTACTTGGGTACGTGGTTTTGCTTGAGGACAAGCAAAAAGATAAGTGTGGGGGTGTGATAAGTGTCCAAATGAGCATGTTTTATAGGTGTATTTCATATATAATATTAGCACTTTTCTTGCTCATTCTCCACTTCGGTTAGTTTTCCTCTAGTTTATGTTTTATTGTTATCTCACAAATTTATTGTTTAAACATAAGGAAAACCAAGCTGGGAGTAAAGTAGACGAAGAGACGAACGCATAGACGCAAACGGCTCAGAAAACGGAGTCCAAACGAAGAATCTAGAGCTGGTCAAAATTCGTAGAAGAAAATACACTTGCAACCGCCTGGAAGATGCGGACGTGATGCGGACAGCTAGGCGGACAGGAATGTGACCGGGCGGACGTGAAGCGGACGCTTGGGCGGACGTGAGTGAAGACCTCGGGCGGACAGAAAAAAGAGAAGTCTCCGCTTGAGCCTTAGGCGGACGGATGTGCGGACGACACAAATGACCGGGCGGACGGAGGGAGGTCGACAGAGACGTCCGCGCGGGATTAAGGCGGACGCAGAGGCGGACGCGACTAAAATCGAACGCAAAACAGTTTTTTCTTCTTCGCCGTCGACTTCGCTCGTCGACTTCGCCCGTCGACCTGCAACTTATCTATCTACTCTTCGCGTTCTGTCCCCTGAGCAATCAATGCTCTTCCACCTCTGTCTGCAGTCGTTCTTCTTCTTCCTCTCCTCTATAAAACCACTGCTACTTCAAACAAATAACGTTCCACCCCACCCCAACTCACACTCAAAATCTCTCATTCCATTTACAAAAATCCTACGTACTGCTCCCTCTTCTTCCTCTTCATTTTCTCCATTCATCATCCACGCATCTCGTATTGTTATTACGTCCAACCTCTGTCTGACTTATTACCAGTTAATATGTCAGGCTAAGGAGGATTTGCTCCGGGCAAGGGTTTTAATTATGGTTTTTTTATGTAATCAATATTTCTACCGGTTAAAATAAATACAGTTTGTTACGCTTAAAGGTTTCTCTCACCATTTTAATAAATTACATGAATTTATTAAAATGCTTTCCAAGTCTATTTTGATCAGACCAGGTGATAAATAGACAGGTTAATTAAGCCGTAAATCTGGAGAAAGCTTATTATGATTTAATAGGTTAGTATTTTCAGATGCAATTATAATTCCTCGAATTTAACGTCCGTTTACATAGTATTGCTCGAACCTTGATTAGACCGAGCATTTTCTGGTAAACGAGTTCTTAAGGGTCTATGACTTAGTCCTTAGGATAATAACAGGAATTTTGCCAAACTAATAATTAAACCGGTAGAGATAGCATAATTAATCAGATTATATAAAACCTAAACCCGGAGTTCCATTTAATTCATCTGCACTCAGTTTTCTAATCTGCTTAATATTTCTCTAAAACAAGTCAATTAACTTCCCCCCTTTTTGACAAGCTTAGGAACTATTTTATCTCGCTATAAGTCCCACGGTTTGACCCCGGCCGCTTCTGTCTTCTATACTACTGCGACCGGGTTTTATTTGCAGCCCGACGGATATTTTGAGTATTAATTTCTTTCTTTTATCAATTTCACCAGTACTAATCACTCACGATAAATCCACTCTGCAGTCCAGCCATAAAAGAGTCTACTAGACCATTAGCCAAGAAGAAGAGGAGAAATCTGACCGGTAGCATCTTGCCACCTCAACCGGTAGAAGTGCTATACCTTCATCGGTAGAACTTGTAATCTCCACCGCTAGTACGCATCCGGTAGAGAAGAAGAAGACCCCAGAGGCCAGTCCTCTTCGAGCTTTACTTATTTTCGGCCCGATCGACGTACTCCCTCAAACTGATGAGAAAGATGAAGCTTGGTAATAATTGTGGCCTCGGGCATCTTCTGGAGAGGAAAAATTTCCAATCGTAGCCAAGGGGTTACCAAAGGAAGAATCAAACAATGACCCCTCATCCTCAAGATTAAAAATCCTTTCGGGTTAAGATCGAGAGGCGAAGGATTCTGCTACCGAGACAGCAATTGGTGCACAGCAAGGTGCTGGAACAAGGCCTACCGGAGGCATGAGAAATTGAATGAGAGTACCAGTAGTCACCGGTAGCATCTTCTCGCCTCCTCCGGTAGTAACTTTTTTCATCTCCGGAATAAGTCTACCGGAAGAAACCATGTTTTGGGCGCAAAGGTTGGTGAGCTCAGGGGCATAAAATTTTCTACCAAGCGGGATCTGCCCAAATTCTTCGGTAAAGCCAATCTACCGGTAATATCATTCAACCGGTAAAAAAGAGGTACCAAACTTTTTGATATTTCATTGTGAGTATTCTTTCGCCACTGGAAGTTTACAAAACTTTTTCTAGAGGATTGATCACCCTCTGGTTTTTTACACAAAAAAGATATTATAAAATCATTTTTTGATTTACTAAAAATCAAAGACCAAAGAGTCTTAAGAAAAGAAAAGAAAGACAAAGAATGTAACCGACGATCTCACCATCAGCGATGGTAGAGTGTTTTGTATCCGACGATCTAACCATCAACGATGGTAGTGTATTTCATCCGACGATCTCATGTCTTGAAGACAAAAGAGTGTTAAACCGACGATCTCACCGTCTCGAAGTCAGTAAAGTGTTAAATCGACGATCTCACCATGTGTACAGTGGTAGAGTGTGAAAGTGTAACTAAAAGGTTACCAAAAGAAATCTTGGCAAAAAACGAAAGAGCAGATTAAAATTCTTCATTATAAAAATCTCCAACTTTTGGGAAGCCCGGTCGCTCCGGGCAGCCCTAAAGACAAATATCTTTTAATCTGTTAAATTTAGGTATGCAGGTCCCAAGAATAAAGTAATTCAAGCAGGAATCTGATTATGGAAGTAATATCCCATTATTATTATCTCGGACTTCTTGAGATTATTATGGACTTCTTGAGATTATTACGGTCTTCTGGAATTATTATGGTCTTCTAGGATTATTATGGCCTTTCGGAATTCCAGATCTTTGGATTTCTTATTATGGCACGTTCAAGGAGCGGAGACATTTTCTCTGGAGTACAAGTGGGACTTCAGCACTCCCGGAACCTGTGGGACTTTTCTGTGACCGGAGGACATGGCACTTCGCTTGCCGAAAAAGCTTTTGTGTAGGCCAAAATTTTTAAGTTCATTTCCTTTTTAGGCAAAAGAAAAAGAACTTGTGGGACTAGGAGATATATAGTAGAAAAGAAAAGAGTACAAAGTGTAAATTTTATCTTTTTTTATAAGTTCCGCTTTTTAGTGTTAAAAAGTAGAACTTGTGGGACTGATGTAATGGTATGAAATATACCATGGCTAAAAGGCCACAGTGTCTACCGGAGACCTGCTAGCGGAAGGCCTACTAGCGAAAGAACCGCTACCGGAAGGATCTACCAAGAGAGTCTACCAGAAGACCAATTGTCGAAAGGCCTATCGTTGAAAGCCCTACTACCGGAAGACCCGCTACTAGAAGGGCTGCTACCTAAAGGATCGCTACCGGTAGAATTACTACCGGTAGGATTGTTACCTAAAAAGATGGTCCGGAAGAGTTAGTCCAATGCGGAAGCAGTATCCCAGTCCGGAAAGATTATCCAGATAGAGGCTAACAGTTATATAAATATGATAGTACCGCATGTATAGGGGCAAAAAGGTAAACCTGGCCATAGAAAGTCTATAAATAGAAGTAGAGGGGCTCATTTGTAGGAGGACGGGTTAGAAGAGAAAGGGCTCTCCCCAAAGGGCTCTCTAGTGTTGTAAATTGAAAGATGAATAATAGTTCTGTCTTGAAGTGGACGTAGGCCGGATTATTGGCCGAACCACTATACTTCTCCGTGTTTCATAGATAGAGCGAGTTCATACTGTTTCAGCGTTATATTTTATTTTATTTCTTTTTACTTTCAGCTTTAATTTCTTTTTGTAGTTATTTTCTTGGTTTTGTTGTTTATTAATCTTTAACTCTGTTTGTAGTTTTTGGTTTTTTAGTGTCTTTTTTTCAGATGAATGATTCATGGTAATACTACAACCAGGCTGCAACACTTGAGCAAAGCTCAAGTGTGGGGTGGGATCGTTCTGCATATTACAACAACAAAATCCAGGGGAGTTCTAGTTTTAATTGTTTTCTTTTAATATTAAATTTTTGTTAATGACTGTTCTGCTGTGTTTCCTTCGGACATAAATGTTTTTCTGCGAGCTTTGAGTTTTTCACTCCTGACTTGTCACACAATGAGGACATTGTTTAATTTTAAGTGTGGGGTAGGGAGTGACCTTCAGTTATCACTTCAGACCACTAGTTTCTGATTGTTTTCAGGTGATAAAGAATATGCTTCTCTAATGCCGTTAAATGTTGAATTTTGGATGAAAATATCTGTGGAAGTTTGAAATTGAGCATGATGACAACCTTAAAAATCTGTCTGCTCAAAAGTTGTCTTTCCAGAATTGTTTTTCTTAAATTTACTCTATTTTCACTGAAATTTGATGGATTGGCTGATTGTGGAGACTAAAATGCATTTAGCTTTGGATCTTGGGAATGATATGAATTTTGGAATGAAAGGATAAGGCAAGGTACTCCTCTGGTCAAAATTTTCCTAAACCAAATCAGGCCTCTTTTATCTGGTTATTAAGTCCTCAGGGTGCTTTATCACCTATCTACCTAAGGTCTTGTGATCTTGGATAGTTGGCCCAAAGCCGTTACAAGGATAAAGAGAAAAGTCTGGGTGAAAGAAATAACTATGCAATTAATTAAATAAATCGTTTGTTTTTATTTCTTGACGAAGAAAAGTTTTTGCATGTGAAATATTTAGTTGCAGTTTTTTTTTTGTTTTTGATCATGAGTACGTGGTGTTGAAAGGTATTGCGGAATAAGGCATTACTTCACACCCCTGGTCATCCAAATGGTAATGGAATGAAATTGGTGGAAGATCCTAAGCTAATATGCGTTTCAGTTTCTGCAATTCAATCTATTCATGTTTTTATTAAAACTATTCTTTATTTACTGTTTGCGAAAACTGATAGCTTATAGCAGATTGGTTTTTCTTATTGTCATTTTGTTTGTTTTCCTTTTGCTTATGTTTGATCCTGGAGTTTGATGTTTCGGTTTGGAGCAGTTATATTCTTTATTTGGTTGAGGACAAGCAAAGCTAAGTGTGGGGGTATGATAAGTGGGGAATTTATCTATGTTTATATGCTTCTTTGTTTATTAATTTAAGCTTTAATGCTACATATTTCCCCACTTAAGTGCTTAATTATAGTAAATGATAAAATTATTCCTCACATGTGGTTTTTATGCTTAAACAGGTAAAAACTCTGAAGAAAAAGGTCTAGAAACACATATCAAGAGCTTAACAATCAAGACGGGACCGAATAAGTTTTACTTTACTTGTACTCCCGGACCAAGCTCATGAAATCACATGCATACACACTCATGGCTGAGACGATATATATAACTTGCATTGGGCTGGACCACATGGGCCATGCTCGTCAAATTCAGAGGCGCAGACATTCACTGGTGTTCCTGGGCCGACAAACCATACCGAAAGCATGCATTTGGACTGCAAGCAGATAAATCTCATTCAGAGGTGCCGACAACTTCATGCTAACACGGGCAGGAATTTGGGCCAACCAAATTTAGAGGCGCAGACCTTGTCGGTAGACTGGACGGAAGAGCAGGCGCGGGCCACTATTGATATGTTGGGCTGTACTACTCACTATTGTTGGACATGGACATGCATTTGATTAGCAAGCATGTATGTACGTGGAGCATATACTAATTTTGGACCGCATGGGACTACAGCTACAGCACATGAGCACGAGGATAATATATCATCGAGTATGACATTAACAACTGGTGATATAAAAGAGATCGAAAGGCGGCAGAAGACGATAATATTGGTAAACCCTAGCAGCCGCAAGCAGTTGCAACAGAAAGCAGAGTTTGAAACAGAGGGACAACAATAATTTTGACAGACCGGAGCAGAAGGCAGAGACTGGATTCGTCATTGTTCTCCAATTAGATGACGTTTTCTAATCTCTTGATTATTGTTATTATTTCTTTGTCTCCGATGTCTGAGTAGTTATTAGAATTATGGTTTTACTATGGACAACTAGTTTATTATTTTGCTTCATGAGTTGTTACATATAAATTCTATACTGATTGTAGTTTTATTCCTTGTTTATTATTGAATTCTCTTGTGATTAATTATTGCTTGAGTCTATTTGGTATGAATTGCTTACAAGTGAAAACTGCGGCATTCATTAGACCTTAGGAATATTACCAGTGAAACTATAAATGGTAATTCCTGGGGATTAGCTGACTAGAAACCAGATTAATCATTAATGATGCTAGTTAATTTGTGAATTCGTAACGAGAGTTAGGAGTTGGGAATTGCTAGTAAGAATCTATCTTGTGGGAGACCGGTTTTAGATTAATTTAGATCTGAGGTTGCAATCTAGAATTTAGAAAACACTCAGGAAGAGAAATGATAAACTAGGGAGAAGTAGTAAACCAGGATTCACCTTTTAGATTTATTAGATAATCACTTTTATTTGTTTTCAGTTTATTTAATTACTTAATTTCTGCAAACAAACCTCCAATTTATTATTGTTATTTTCCTTCAGTTTATTAGTTAGTTAGATTAAAGACTCAAACTAGACACAACCTCCTTTGGTTCGATAACCTAGAGAATACTACCTAGGAAAACTTGCTACGACAGATCAGTACACTTGCTGCAATACGTTTCATACCGTACACCAAGTCCATCCTCCATCACAAGGTCGTACACGCTAGTTCTTTTCTAGGAATTCAAAACACTAAAACACTGTTTCGTTACAGATTTTTGTTCCATCATTTCCATGCCTTCAACCACCATCTATGGGCGATTAATCCACTCAATTCAATTTACTAAAACACCTAGTTAGTCCTAGGTCACTTCTCCACTCATAATAACACTTAAACCACTTAGATTTCTACATAAATTTTGCCATAACTCACCTACAATTCTAACATTCCCAATTGCACCATTTATCACCTAAATTCATTCACAACTAGCCACACCCATAGAGGGTCCTACCAGCACACAATATCCATTCAAAATCCATCCATAATCCTCCAAACACAACATAATGCATAAATCATAAAATGCATGGCTCTTAGGCCCTTAAATCACAATTCAATCATAATTCTCTCCTCCAACTACCAACACATTTCTAGTACCATTATTTTGGGTTCATTCTAATACACATGGAATATACATTGAGGTAGATTTTTACCTTAAATTCCTCAAGTTCTCTTTTCAATTCTTATCTTCTCCTCTTCTCATCTTTCCCATTTCTCTTGGCTTCAAAATCGGCCAAGGCAATTCCAATGCCAACACTCCAGCCCAGCACTCAAAAGAATTCAATGAACAACAATTAAACTCCTAAACCCTTGGAATGACTCTAATTCAATGGAAGAGCTTTGAGCACAAAAGTTAGGGTTTTACCTTTGGAATTCTATGAGAGGTTTTAAACCTTGAATCAAAAGGAGGGTCCCACCACCATTGGAGAGTTGAACCAATGCTCAAAACAAGAAGAGAGCAAGGCATTAAAAGGGGGCAAAAATCGGTCAAACCAAGAAGGAAGGAAACATGGGTTTTCCTTGGATTTTCTTACCTTGAATGAAAGAGAAGGTGTCTAGCTCCAATAATATGTAGTTTTCTCTTCAAATGGCCAACGCCCATGGAGGTCAACTTTCTCCATTTGAAATTTTGAAAAGAGAGAATGATAGAGCTTGGTGAGGGAAATTCAAATATGTGATTTATTTTTCATTTGGAGCTCTAATGAAGCTTGTACAAGGAGAGAGGCATGAGCTTCCATGGGAGGCTGAAATCGCCAGCTTGGGGGAGAAGAAGGGATGAAAAATCGGTGGGGAAGAAGAAATGTTGTAAAAAAACGATACGGAAGTCCAATACGGACTATTGAGAGTACGTGATACGGAAGTATCGATACAGATAAAACAAGAAACCAGTACAGATGAAATATTAATATTCAAATAATAAAAAACGTATAATAAATATTTATAAGTATGAAATATGTTCTACTTTATACATAATATTAGTATTTTGTTATTAATACCTTCAAATTGTATATTTATATATTTTAAATTTATAGCATTGTCAAACTATAAGAATATTATAGAAGTTTTGTTGAGTGATGTAAGACAATTTACATAAGTGAATTTTAAAAAAAGGTCACACTATTTACTAAGTAGAAAAAACAAAAAATAGTAGGATAGAAAGGTTATTGGTATAATTGTAATTTTACTCTCACAAATATTCAATCTATAGTTAATGGTGGTGGTGTTTATATCATCATTCATTTCTAAAGTAAAACCTTATATAAGATCAACATTATTTTCATTTAGAAATTTAATAGAAAAAAATTAGTCTTCTTTTTGCTCAAGTCAAATTGTTGTCTCAAATAATTTATGTCGTATTCTGTAAAAATACGGTAAATATGGAAATACAGATGATTATACGGCTATACGCCACCACGAGACGGGGTGTTCAATGAAATAGATTTCATACGGCCGTATCAATACGTTTAATTGCAAAAACGGGAGATACGCCGTATAAATGGCCATACCGTACCGTTTTTTACAACCATGGGAAGAAGGAGGATGGGAGAGAGAAGAGAGAATGAGAGGAGAGGGGGTACTTTTTGCTTTTAGTACTTTTCTCACTTTATTTGCTTGTTGCTCTTTTATCATTCTAGCTAATTAAGTGTATGTGGGAGAGTTGATTCCCTCTAAAAAAACCGGCCACCTCTATTAGTTGGGCTAGGGGCATTTTCATCTTTTATAGAAAACGCTCGTTAATTACCCGGTTTGGGCACTATTCACTAACCGGGCCCGTTTTCCAGATTTTTCTCGTTTCTTTAATTTTAAATGGTTCTTAAGCTTCCATTAATGTCTAATTATAGTTGGTTGGTTGACTATAATTTTTACGGGTCCATTTGACCACTCAAAGTCACGTTTTCGGGTTTTCTCGAAAAACATGCTCTAAAGCTTCACTAGCATTTTTAATCCATTTTATGGATCTGTTTTCTTCGGGAATTGTTCCCGTATATCAATGAGGCCTAATTAAGCCTTAGGAATCCATCTAGGACCCTAACCGAGGTCGTATTCCTCCTATGGTCACGTAACGCTCGTTTTTACGTTTTATGTTTTTAAGCATTTTCTCTTTTCTTTTGGTTTTATTTTCTTCACCAATACTCTTTGGGCACTATTAGGCCTTTCAATACCATATTATAATAATTTTAATCACCATAATTAAGTTCAGGGTATTTCAATCTACCCCCCTTAAAGAACTTTGCCCTCAAAGTTGGTGAATCTAATATAGTTAGCCACATAGGTATTCTATGCTAAGGTGATAAACTCTATATAACCTCACAGACTCCAAGGTCTGATTCGATGTTTACCACACATCCATACAACATGTCACTGCATGCATAGCAATCAAAAATATTCTTTTTCCTCCTCTCCATGGGGTCCATCCGCAGATAAAGAAGGTACCATCCTCTCTCATGTCGAGTGATCCCTCAGGTACCGGTCACATTTGAACACTTACGCTTTCTGGTTCACCGTCATGACATTGGGCACTTACGCTTTCTGGCCCTACGGTCCTTTGGTTCTGATCAAATTCATTTGCACATCTAGATATCCTCAGGCACTCTGGGTAGTCTCCCAACACAGGACTATTCATATCCTGCTACCCTTGGAAAAGTACAAAACACACACTACCAATGTCCTACCGGTCACTTAGTACCGTTGAAATACCCCTAACTTCTAAAACTTAATTAAATGATCTATTAATGATCTAAGAGGACTAATAATCATCTTAATACCATTGGGGAACAATCTAAGATCTCAACAAGGCAAAAACATGCCTTAAGATCGGTAAAGCCAAAAATGTGCTTTAAGAAACCATAGAGATTGTATGACCTCAATTAGGGTCCAAAGTGGATTCCTAAGTATTATAATTAAGTAATTAAAACAATAAAACCATTATCAAAGGAAACCAAGCTCAAAAACATGTTCAAACACAAATTGTGCTTTAAAACTCCTTAAAGCACATTTTTGAGAAAATTGACTTTCTAAGTGGGTTTTGAGTGGTGTTAGGGGCTGGATTACACCTTGTTATACTAATGTACTATAATGTACCACATTATAAGGTCTAATTCAAAGAATTTCAAAAAAATCACAAATATGGCATTCATTTGTGAATAGTAACCGAAATAGTGCATTTTTAAGTAATGTTGACTAAGCCAAGTCAAAGGTCGACACTTGACCCTTCCTTGACCACAATGGGGCGGCATAATTAATGGGATGAGAGTTCCACCTTGCACCTTAGCCTAAATATCTTGCCAATTTGGTGAATCACCATTTATTACTTACTTTTACACTTTACCATTACTTAAACCAAAAATCAGCCTTTCTCTTTCCTCTTGCCCTATTCCCAGCCGAGTATACTGCATTATAAACTCTCCCAACCTGAGCTCTTTAGACAAGAACAAGCCATTCCATACTTGGTAAAAGGTAAGGCATTAAAACCTTGAGTTAGCTCATTTTCAACACTTTTCCACAATCTATCTTTGAGCTAAAAAGCAAGAACCTTTCATGGCTTCCTTCCAGCTATTTTATCTTGTATAAAGGAGAGGAACTCTCGCCTGAATGAAGGATGGGGACCAAGGATTGCTAAAACCATCTTTTAAGGTAAAAACCTACCTTAACTTCCTCCCTTGATTTCCGAAAATTTCTAGGCTGTTTCCCTTGAGTTTTTATTCTCATTTTGTCTTCAATTTCATGTAGAAGCAGTATCTGGTCCTTGTTCCAAGTGGTGACAGATTTCAAGAGCATTTTCTACTCCTTAAGACATTTTTGTCTAGGTAATGTCTACAACCGTATACCTTGTTATGATCTGAATAATTACCATGGCTTTGTGGTGATTTTGATGCTCTTTCATCTCTGTAAAATCAGGCCGAAAACACCTTGCTTATCCCTTGGAACTTTGAGGTAAAAATCTAGCTTAATAATGGTTTAAATTGTTCTTATGGGTGGTTCAGTTTTCAGAACCTAACTATACCATTCCTTGCTGTATAAACATGTTTAGAAGCTGTCTAGAACACCTCCCAACCTGTCATGGCCAAACATCCCCTTAAGAGCTCATAAAATCAAGGTATAACATCTTATTACTATGTTTTAATACCTTGGGAGCTTGTATTAAATTGTGCCATGAGTGGAATGTATTGGGTGGTCAGTTTTGACTTCAAAATGACTAGGAAATGACATAGAAACTTTAGAATAATTATCTAAGTGATATAATTAACATAATTGTCAAATTTAAGACATTATGTGGGAAATTGGTAAATATTAAGAAGCTAAGGGAAAGGCCGAGAGTTTATAGTAAATTTTGAGAAATTTAAATGTAATTTGATGTTGTAAAGTAAGGTTGTAATAAGGCCATGTCATTAGGCCATTTTATTTAAGTTTAAAAGCTTATTTAATTTAATTTATGCACTTAGCATAAAGTTTGGGGTCAAACCGGTAATTACTAAAATTATATAAAGCCATGGACAGTTATAAATGAAATTTGGGGCTTAAAAAGAATTTAAATGAAAATTATAACATTTTAAAAAGTTTTGTGTCAAAATTATAAATATGGGAAACTTTGGGGTAAACCTTGTAATTACCAAGAAATATAGAGTCAAAACTACTCAGAAGTCAAGGGTTGACTATCTAGGGGACTTTGACCAAATTTGGTGGAAAATGGAGTTAAATATCAACTTATATTAAACTATATAGTAAATTGTAAATTTCATATAACATATGGGGTATATATGAGATTACCAAAAGTTTTGGGTATAAAATGGTATTTTATACACCTATGAGATATTAGGAATTTTTGGGAATTTATTTGGTTAAATTTGGAGTTAAAATGAACTATATATGTATAATATATAGTATTTATATCATTGTTATATTTTGGATAAGTGAAATGGGGTGGAAATGTAATAACCATAACTATAAGGGTTAGGAATGATATTTATAACCTTTTGGTATAGTTTGGTGAATTTTAGAATAATATAAGATGTTTAATAAGATATGTGTATAGTATATAGTTTTGATGACATTAAAAACAATATACTATAAAATGGGGTCACTTGCGAATATAGAGAATTAAGGGGTTGGAAATTAATTTAGAACAGATCATGGTTTTGTTCAGTTATTTTGGAAGTTTATAACCTTATGTTATAATTACATTAAGGTTTAAATGTTATAAAATAAGAGCATGTTATAAGTGTAACAATTATATAACATTTGGGGTTATTATGTAATTTATGAGAGCATGGGTGAAATTAATTAAAGCGGTAGCTTATGGTGTTGTTTGGTATTTTATGACAAATTATAACTATAGGTTATAAATGGTATAATGATATAAATGTCATAATATATGTTATATTACTATAATATAACAGTATATGAATAATGTGGTGGTTTTGGTAAAAAAAGAAAATATAAGTGTTGTACGGTAATATGAACATTTTGGAATGAGAATTTATAATACGGTTTATAATGTTATAAGAGTTGTAACATTTATAATATAAGAAATATTCATTAAAGAAGAATGAATATATTATAAAGAATTATCATATAATAAATGGTCCCTTAATACATATATATAAATAAATATATGTTATGGAGTGAGAAATATGATATGGTTCAATAACCATATAAGATAATAAATGAGATGATATAAGATATATGGAGAAAAGAATTATAACATTAATTAGTTAAATAAATTCTAATGTTATGTGTGTACATGGAATTATAAGGAATTATATAATTCAAAGTATTTTAAATGTGAAATATACCACATTTTGCACTTGGATAAACTAACCTTAGAGAAATAAATACTAAGGTAAGATGTATAATATATGATAAAGATTATACATGCAATATAGTTTCAAAACTATATAATATGCAAGTGTATTATAATATACTTGCGATAATGAATGTATAAGTTTAAGTATATTGATATACTATGACGTAACCATGCATGTACTATAACGTTTACGTAAAACTAATCCCGAATTAAACCGAAAACCCGAGAGACGTTATTAGTGGATAACGGGGAATGAACGGGAAGGGATTAGCAACGGTACAGGGTACCGTAGATTAATGTTATTATACGAGATGCTAATACGTAGTGTGATACGTATTATCAGTTTGTTAGAGGCGTCTCGAGGAGCGTCGGATTTAGCTGAATTCATACTCCACTGTCATACTTGTCGGGTATAAGGTATGTTATTATGTGGCTTGATTGTCTATGAGGATTTCCTTAGTTCAGACATTGTGTGAAAATCTGTGATAAGATTGAATGTCTGCTTGTGTGAATTAATATGCATGACTTGTGTATTAACGCTACTTATTATTATTATTGTTGTGCGATAACAGTACCGTTCGTATATATGAACATATTTATAAAACGAACTAGCGACTATGATGCTATCTTATATGTGTAATATAAGGAACGTAAGAAAAACGTTGTAGCATTAGGATAATAAGATATATATATATATGTATATATATTATCCGAGACTTATATACGGAGCATTGGCCTTGTTAACGCCGCTCTCGTATCTAACATTGGATCCTGAGTCGACATACTCAAGATTGGACTAACGACCTTAGTCTGCTGTATTAGGAAAATGGTAATGCGATGTGATGGTATAGATGAGTTAATCAAGAGGATGTGGATCTTGGTGTGAATTGTGATCAATTAACGATACTAGGATGCCGTGTGGGCATCTGTAAGTATCAAGATAAATTCCAATGGACTACAGATGGTCTGTTGGTCGGAGACTCTACCGCTGGAGTGGCTACTGCCGTGGGTGGCCCGCCATAGGATATGGGTAACTTAAAGACAGGTCATTTTAACAAGTCGTTGTCATTAGGTATGACTGAACAATTACGAACAGCTATATTAGCTCGTACAGTAGGCGAACATTATTTGGGCTTGTATGCCAAATGCGGGAATCTATACTTGTTTATAATTCTCGTTTTTTTTGCCTTGTTGTTCATCGGTTATGCTATGTGGTTATAGGATGTTTGTGAACTATTGTGGATTGATTGGTTAAATTGATTCGCTGTACTCGTATGTATGTTTGTGGATTGATTGAGTTGAGTCGCTGTACTCTTCTGCGAATTATTGTGTATTTCGTCGAGCTGAGTCACTGTACTCGAATGTCAATTATTATGTGTTTGGTTGAGTGGAGTCTCTGTACTCATATATGCGTTGCGACGCGTTCTAGTTGGTTTTTTGTGGTGTGATATGTGAAGCCGGGGGCTTGTTTGTGATTTGAGTTTACTGCAATATATTTATTGCTTTACAGTTTTATATTAAACGATATGCATGAAAATGAACTGCATGCTGTCGACCAATTAACTGAGGGTCTGAGGGGGCATGACAGTCAGTAGTAGCATACTCAGCAGGGGCTGATTCCATACCACAAACAAACATTTTTCAGGTATGCAGCTTCCGGTGTCGGCAGAGAGCGGGACGCGCTGGGTAATTTAGTCACAGTTGTTTAGATTTGTACTGTCGTATTTTGATACGAACATAGAAACGTGTATAGGACTGGAATAGTTAGAATGCTCACTAGGGTTGTATTTTATGTTGGAATGGAATGTTAAGTCTATCTCTTGTTGTCACTGTGGGAAATTGTTTTGTATTGTGAATATTTCAGAAAGTGCGTTATTACTCGTATGGGCGAGTAAGAATGTGACACCAGTAGTTCGATTGTTTTAAATTACCGCTACGATTACTATGTTAAGTACGATGATTAGGAGTCGATTTGAGTAGGGGTGTTACAAAAGTGGTATTAGAGCGGAGTACCGCTCTGATGACAAGAGATCATAGGATTTAGACAGTGAGCATAGGTTTTGGGAATACGGGAAACGTGGTGAGGATACGTGACCTTACGAGGTCGATGCAATGCTGAACGCTTGCACATAATAGCCATAGAGGCACTTCAATATTAAAGACCGAGACTGCGGTATGAGACAGAGTAAGGGTCTAACCCGCCCTCTTGACATACGTCAGGGAGAGGTCCGGGTAAGAGTACTAAGGAAGGACAAGGCACAGCGGAAGGTGATGAAGGTCTAGCAACCCCAAGTAACGCGAAGACGGTAGGAACCGCTCGCACTTGATGGGAGAGCATCCCGGGAATTGGCAATGGTACCCCACCCACCGCAGTCCGTACCTCGAGTACTGCCTAGAGAGGCAATGAAATGAGAAGCACCACGGAGAAGGACAATTCCTCCAAATTGGGAAGACCCGATGTGGTTGCTATGAGAATTATGATAATTATGAAAGATGAGAACTTATGATGTGATGAATTGTTTAGGACCGGGGGTCCTGGTAATAACGTAATGTCTACCATACCAAGTATGAGTTGAATATTAAATTGAAGTTAAGGAGATAATTCCCGTAGGACTAATGGGGCCAACTTGCAATAAGCGAACAACCCTGTCCTACATCCAGGAAAAGCACTGATAGGTGCGCCTGGGGGAAAGAAGGTGGAACAACGAGTCAAGATTAGTTATGAGATATGTAACAGACAGAATTGGTGACCTTTTTGAAGTCTCACCCGAAGCGAGTGACTCTGAACCCACGCAACACTAAAGGTTCAAGATGGCCCGACGTGAATGTGAAGAGATCATGCGAAGCTGTAGAAATAAGAACTCGCTAAGTCGCTACCATGCAACGTCTCAGAAGGGAAGTAAGACCTACGACCACAGTAACTTGTGGGAATGAGTGCAGGAATGAGACTGTATTAATCTGAACAAGAGCCTCCTCGATAGCAGTGGAAACCCGATTAGGGAATAGCACTGCAACTAACACGCACCGTACCGGTGGCTCAGTGTGCATGGCGCACTAGCCACAACAAGTGCAATATTAACCGAAGTACTAAATTTCAACATGCCTTGCGCACTTGCTACAGCAAGTGCAGCGACAGTAAACTATCCCCAAAGGACCGAGTAGTCCGGGTGGTTACCAATAAACACTAAACTTCCATGTGATCCGTAATACAATGAAGCAAGGACATAGCCTTTTAATGGCAGGGTTACGAAACCCATGGGTTGGAGGTCGATAAAACCTCGAAAAGACCTAGCCGGTCTGACCATTAAAACCTAAAATGAATACACCATTTAGTAGAGTGTGTAGAAGAGTTAATGAAACAACTATAATTAGTGCCTATGAGCCTAACCCCAGTGCCGGTACAGATATTAAACGTCAAGTAATACCGGTGGGAAGTGTCGAGTCTTTAGGACCAGCACAACCATACTTAGGGAGTGCACGACACTTGTGGTTAAACAACTACCATTGAACATTGCCGAAGGGCAAGAAGTGAGCTATACAAGCCCAGATTTTAATTAAAACCTGTCCAACTTAGTGGATGAAGATAATAGACAAGTGCCGTTGTGACAAACTATTTTTGAGATATAAGAGAAGAATAGGCAGATGCGAACATGTAATGAAGGGGCCGATGTTATGCTCGCACCGCACACACCGGGGGTGTTGTGAATCCATTATGCTGCTAGACTCCTGTACTGAGGGCAGGGGATATTAACTGAACAATAGATTTACCTGAGGACGGAAGATAACATGACCTCAAAAGGGAAAGATGAGATATGAAACTGATAAGAGTTAGGATGACATAACGGAGAGCGATCAGTAGAAGCCATTAAGTTTGTGAGTACCCAATTGTAACCCTTAGGAGAAAGTGTTAGAACCAACTAGGATTAAATTAGATACAGAGACCAACAATCATTTAACTATCAGATTAGGCACTGAGCCTAAATACCGTATGACATAAGCCTACGGAAGGATACCTTTAATACCACCATAATGACCCAAATCTAGGAGAGCGAAGGTGATAAATCACAAACACTGATTAATATCATACTAAAGAGGAACTACCAAAGGACGGGGTAAACATGATGTGTCAACCCTTATCGTGAAGTCCAGATTACACCAGATGGTGTAACCCAATGAATTGGGTGGAGTTTGAGAACCGAAAACTCTTATCGAAAATGGCATTATTAGCTTAGGAGTGAACGGGAAAGAGATAGTAAACAAATACTAATCCCCACTCATAAATACCAGATAACGAGCAAGTGAAACCCAATATTTAGGCACTAGGTCGCAAACACCTATCTTAGAGAAAGTAATAAATCACATATTAAGCAACGAACCCACAGAATCCAGAGAACCCTCTAGGGTCATTCTAATACTACAGGTTAAGAATTGGCAGCCTAGTTACTCCAATATAAATTACTGGGACTAAGAGCGGGATAACCACCGGGTACTGACACTACGAGTGTACTAAACGAGACATGGGACGACCACACTCCTAGGAGCTTGTGGCCCTTGATAAGTCAGGAATTTGTCTAAGTTTACTAGGCTAATTCATGCTTAATTATCTACATTATGACATTAACTTCCCTCCTTAATGCTTTATTTACACTTTATTGTTATGTTTGTCTCTAATGATCGATTTGTTGTGTTTTTCAGGATAAAGTGCTCAACACAGTGTTTAAATGAAGATTTTAGAGGTTGAGGCAACAAGTGGAAGTCAAACTAGAGTCAAAGGCTGATTTTTACCAAACTATTGTGTTTTAATGAGGGTCCGGGTTTGTATCCTACTTTGTAAACCCGGACCATCTCATCGTAGAACTTTCTGCCTAGTTTCAGATGTGGTTCAGGTTTGCGTACTTGTTTGCAAACCCGGACCATCCTCAAGCAAGAGTCTTCTGCCGAGTTTTAGTGGTGGTCCGGGTTTGTGTACTTGTTTGCAAACCCAGACCAATACAAGCGGAGCGCCAGAAGATCTGTTTCGGAAATAACGGATTAGTACTCTATCTTTATCTTTAGTTATCCTTTATTCCATCTTTTAGATAGCGGCCGTTTAGTTAGATGAAAGATAGAATTCTCATTCTTATAAAAGGGGAGTCTTGCCAACGTGAGACATATGTTTGGATGCACCACAATTAGTCACGATACAACAGAGAGAATTAGCTGAATTGAGAGAATTCTGGTTGGGAGCCTGGAGCAGAGCAGAGAAAGAAATTCATCACGGAGACTTCACCAAAAGTCTCAGAACAGAGTTTCTTCTTGTTCTTTATTTCTACTCATTACAGTTTTCCCTATTGTAACCATGTCAATGGCTGAGTAGTTCTTTTAGATTTCGGTTTGCTATGTATCCCTGAATTTACTATTCCTGTTCCTTTGTGATTTAATATAATTCGATTGAGTAAAGTTATTTTCCTTGCTTAATTTCTTCAATCATTATAATTTGGTCAATTATAAAGATTATTATTTTGTTAGCTTATATGTGACGACTGCGGCTTTCAATTGAATTCAGGAAAATAACCGGTTAGTTTAGAGACGGTAATTCCTCTAAATCGCTAATTGACCGATAATCTAGGTTGTTCTTAAGGCGGTTAGTAAACAGTGGGTTCATAACGAGAGTTAGAATTCGGTCTTTGCTAACTAGAATTTGCTGAGCGGGAGACCGGAGGTGAATTAACTTGGTTCTAGGGTTTTATTCCGAATTGTCTTGGAAATCGCTTAGGGATAGGAATTGCAGATTTAGGGAGAAATAGTAAACCGGGATCTCCTTCCCAAATCAGCTTCGCAACAATTATTTTCTTGCTATTTACTCTCTTACAATCTGTTTACAGTTTTTAATTCTCATCAAATCAAAAACCCCCAATTTCCTGTTTTAATTTGTTATTTAGTCTTTTTATTTCTTTTTCGATTAGTAAAGATTTAAACTAGACATCGCCTCCCCTGGTTCGATACTTAGGGAATACTCTCTATTAAAACTTGCTATAATTGACCGGTACACTTGCCGTTAGGTTTTATCCCAACAGGCCTGACAAAACTTACTTAAGTTAGTTAGGTAAGTAGTAATGTATCAGTACGGTACCCCATGTACGTAGACGAGTAGTGTAAGAACCCAGGAGGTAATCAACTCTTTGTCTAAGTCAGAGATAGGAAT
Source organism: Limonium bicolor (assembly GCA_023374045.1). Taxonomy (NCBI): domain Eukaryota; kingdom Viridiplantae; phylum Streptophyta; class Magnoliopsida; order Caryophyllales; family Plumbaginaceae; genus Limonium; species Limonium bicolor. The sequence continues at coordinate 6,296,196 of CM041777.1, forward strand.
CCTGACCAGGTAAACCATGAATTGACGAGAGAGATCTCAATCAAACCAACAAGGTTGGTGAAATCAAGAATAGCTTGATAGTAAAACGACAGAAGGTCGTAACTCCATAGAGGAGAAGTTAGAACACAAGTTTTAGAGATTTTTGTAACGAGAAAGGCAAAGACCGATTCAATGGTAAAGGCAAGGAGAACCCATTAATGAGAAGATGATTTATGGTACCTTATGAGGTTGTGAGAGTGGCTCATGATAGCACGATGTTAAGCACTTTGAGAGAAACCTTTGTAATGTTATAGATGATACCCAGGAAGGGGGTACAACAAAGTTACATGATGCGTTGAGGGCACGGCGATGATGTCGCAGTGAGTAAAAATAACCACATGCTCAAGACATAAAGCGTTAGTACGTTGGCACCAATTAGGGTTGAACGGAAAACGTATGCCAAGTTAAAACCCATGATCGCATTGTATATTTATAATAGGCGAGAGGTAAGGCTAGCATCTTAGGAGATACTTTAAGCTAGAGATTAGGTACTCCATGCAAACCACAATAGCGGATAACCGTCTAATCGACTGGTACATGGTGCGTAACAAGGCGACCATTGTAAACGACTATTAACTCAATTATGTTGGTGAGAAGCAGAACGAGGAAGATCAGATAAGCCAATAGATTCCCCTAATTGAGAGTAGGGATGAACCATATGTGTGTAGTAAAATACCAGCACACGAGGGATACGAGTTCACACCAATAAAAGAGGACCTACAAGGTACCTAATGAACAAACTCATCGCGGAGAGGAATAACTTGGAGTCGGGAGGCGCCTGTTAGTTGCGCATATCAGACTCGTCTTGAGATTTTAGAGACAACTACTACAAGCACTAGGTGCTAGAGCATAGCTCGATAACCCTTACACCGAAGGTTAGTTCGGTAGGGTAGCATGAACTCTTGGGAACATACCATGAGCATGTATATAATTTAGAGAGGCTGAATAAAAAGAGCTAGTCAGAATAATTAGCGTGTGTGACAGTGATACCACGCAGCAATATAGTTTTCCTCCATTCCCATAACTATAGAAGACCGTGTAGAAAACACCATCATGTGGAGTTGAAACCGGCATGAAACTGCTACTTAAAAAGGGTAAACTAACCCTAAAGTAGTTGGGCATACTGCTTGCGGAGCGAGTGGGCCCATATTGCTTAGGTTTGACATACCTAACAGGTTTGGGAAATCAAATGATGTGTTTACATCTCCTGATCAAACTGTATATGAATATACATACACCTAACCAAGATAGGTAGTATAGCCAGAGTGGCTAGAGCCCGACTCTAGAGAAATGGGGTAATGTAATATGTAGCACATTAGTGCACGAATATTCCACATGAGTGGAACATCTTGAACTTATTACTTCAAGATGATATATTCGTAGATTACATGGGCATAATCCCTTTTAAGGGGGGTAGAGCGATTTCGCGCGCTTAAAATATACCGTACGTAGGAGTACGTAGCGCATGGTACACATGCTGCAACTATTATTGTACGTAGAGTACAAGTATTACGATTGTATTATATTACTTGATGTAATATTGTGATGTATTATATGTATGAACATTATATATAATATTAGTTTGCATTAGTTATGGCGAATAGGAAAGGGAGAAAACATAAGAGTGTTCATACCCTAGTTCCGATATTTACGCAAACATTGCGAACATTAGTCACATAACGCCTAGCTTGTTAGCTCTGAAGTGAGAATTCAAGTAGGACTATCTTGTAGCTCCGATGAGAGATTTCAGATAGAAGGAGTAGAAAGCTCCGTACTATGTGAGTTGTGACTCGATATGAAACCGATTATTGTAAATGCGATGAGTGAATCGGCATGAGATCGATGTGTAACCTAGTAGAAGTAAATCCTCTAGGAGTTGTATGAATAACTGTAAGTTGAGAGAACTTGGTTCATGGTTAGGATGTACGATCCTATATGCCGATGACTAGATTTATTACACTAGTTGACTTGTGTATCTATTGAACACAAGGTGGAAAATATCAAGAGGAAATAAGATTTGAAGTGGGTAAATAATTAATTGATTAAAATTGACGTGGGAAGTCAAACTTGATCCTGGTCTGATCAAGGGAAACCGAACACAATTTGGGGTGAGAGATAGTTCAACACTGACGCTGACCACGTCGGGGTTGGATGACTCTCGAAACTTCCTACAAGTGGACACATATACGAATAGAAATTGAGATTTAGGGCGTCACTCAAAGAGCCGTGGACCGTTGAGTCCTTCGTCATTAGACCGGTGTGTCTACGAGTGACATCACCCAATGAGCCATGGACCGTATTGTTCTGTGTCGTAAGACCGGTGTGTCTGTGGATGATTAAAGAAACTAGGTGATACTACCCGAGGAGCCGTGGAACCGTAGTGCCCTTAAACCGGTGTGTCCGTGGGTAGTGACGTTGGTTAGCATGGGGTTGGGGACCGTCAAGTCCTGGTCTTTAAGACTGCTTCCCCATGATTTTCCATCGTTAAATATATGCACACACATACACGTGGAGTGATGTGTAGGTATCCTCACGAGATACTAGCATATAGATAGGGATGCGTGGAGCATCCCTTGCGAAACACCTTTGATTATTTCTTGTTGGTTGAGCACCTTGTCTAGGGCTGTGCATGATTTAAGTTATAGTTGAGCACCTCGTCTAGTGTTACGCATAATTGATTAAGTACCTTGTTCAGTGCTGTGTATGAATGAAATTGTGCCATGATTCATGGCTATGTGGAATGATATTAGTGATGTATCAATTATAATACATATAGACTAGGTCTGTACCTAGTGGGATGTACTCCCTAGCGATGGATTGTCTGTGGTTACCTAGTGGAACTGGATTCCTTAGGAGAACTGAATATGAATAAGGACTTCAGGAAAGCCTTTTTAAGAGGGGTAGATTGAAATACCCCTAACTTCTAAAACTTAATTAAATGATCTATTAATGATCAAGAGGACTAATAATCATCTTAATACCATTGGGGAACAATCTAAGATCTCAACAAGGCAAAAACATGCCTTAAGATCGGTAAAGCCAAAAATGTGCTTTAAGAAACCATAGAGATTGTATCACCTCAATTAGGGTCCAAAGTGGATTCCTAAGTATTATAATTAAGTAATGAACACAAAAAACCATTCTCAAAGGAAACCAAGATCAAAAACATGTTCAAACACAAATTGTGCTTTAAAACTCCTTAAAGCACATTTTTGAGAAAATTGACTTTCTAAGTGAGTTTTGAGTGGTGTTATGGGCTGGATTACACCTTATTATACTAATGTACTATAATGTACCACATTATAAGGTCTAATTCAAAGAATTTCAAAAAAATCACAAATATGGCACATTTATGAATATAACCGAAATTGTGCATTTTTAAGTAATGTTGACTAAGCCAAGTCAAAGGTCAAGACTTGACCCTTCATTGACCACAATCGGGCTGCAGAATTAATGGGATGAGAGTGCCACCTTGCATCTTAGCCTAAATATCTTTCCAATTTGGTGAATCACCATTTATTACTTACTTTTACACTTTACCATTACTTAAACCAAAAATCAGCCTTTCTCGTTCCTCTTGCCCTATTCCCAGCCGATAATACTGCCTTCTAAACTCTCCCAACCTGAGATCTTTAGACAAGAACAAGCCATTCCATACTTGGTATAAGGTAAGGCATTAAAACCTTGATTTAGCTCATTTTCATCACTTTTCCACAATCTATCTTTGAGCTAAACAGCAAGAACCTTTCATGGCTTCCTTTGTTAGACTTATATTTAGTTTCCTTGTAATTAGTTTCTTTCTTATTCTTTCCTTTCTTATTCTTTCTTATTCTATTTCCTATTTTAGCATAATTAATTAGTTGCCTAGCCTATTAATTAGTTGCCTAGCCTAATTAATTAGTTGTCTTTTCTATTCTTGCCCGCTATTATATAAAGCGTGGTTTTCCTTCTCCTGTAACTCATTCTTTCTAAGCGCAAGCATATGAATAACAAAAGGCTCACATTCTCCCGTTTTCTCTAGCTATGAAATTTCTTCTTCGCTCCTTCATAAGTTTGACATGGTACCAGAGCAAATAATTCCGATCTATCCCTACCGTATTCCGCAAATCAATTCTACTCTCTTCTATTACAAGAAGAAAAATAAAACCAGGTTACTGCTGAAACTGAGAAAGGGAATGATTCAATGAGTTTTGCTAATCAAACCCTCAAATCAGTTTCTGATAACAGGTGGCAAGTTGAAAAGAAGAAAAATCTTCATTGCAACTACTGTAATAAAAAGGGACACCTTGAAGAAGATTGTTTCAAGAAATCTGGGGAGATAATCATATGTTCTCACTGTGGCAAGAAAAGGCATCTAGAGGAGAAATGCTTTATCAAAAAGAGGAAGATGGAAGGCAAATTTAATAGGAGCATGGCTGCCAATATCAGCTTTGAGGAGGAAGATGGAAATAACACTCTGCCTAAAGAGAATCCCCAGCTGAACATGGGCTTCACAGCGCAGCAGTTACAACAACTCTCAGAATTACTCAGCAATCAAGGAAAATCTGCTATGTGCAGTTTTTCAGGTAATTCTTTGTGTCTTAATGTTGTTGTGCGTAAATATAGTTTCAGGGATTTGTGGATTCTAGATTCAGGTGCTTCAGACCATATTTGTTGTGACAAATCCATCATGAATTCCATCAAGAAAAATGAAAATTTGAAGCGCATTAGGATGCCTAATAACCGTGTTAGAGTGGTCGATTATGTTGGACAGATTCTGATATGTCCTGATTACAATCTTCGTGATGTCCTTTGTGTAGAAGGCTTCAGTTTTAACCTTCTTTCTATCCACAAGTTAGCTGTACAGTTAAATAGTCTAATTTGTTTTGGAAATGAGGGTTGTTTTGTACAGGACCCTTTGAAGAATGATCTCTTTCAGATAGGAGTTGTCAAGGAAGGATTATACATCCTGGACAAACACCAGTTCCAGAGTTATTGCAGCAAAAAGAGGAGCACTATTTGCAACTCCATCTTTGTTATCGATGAATGGCATTGCAGGCTTGGCCATGTTCCAATCGACAAGCTGAGAGGTTTAGACATTTTACATAGTATCAAACAGAAAGACATTGACAATTTCTTTTGTGAAGCTTGTAATAAATCTAAGGCTCATAGACTGCCTTTTGGGAACAGCAGTATTAAAACAACACGTATTTTTGAGATGGTCCATATTGACACTTGGGGGCCTTTTCATATGGAGACACACGATGGATTCAAGTAATTTGTTACCATTGTAGAAGATTTTAGCCGTGCCACATGGGTCTACATGATAAACATAAGAGTGATGCTTTCAAAGTGATAAAACAGTTTATTCAATATGTAAAAACTCAGTTTTCTAAACAGATTAAGGTAATCAGATCTAACAATGCTAGAGAACTTGGAACTAGTTCTGAGGGGAGATTTCTTTGAGAAACATGGCATAAAGCATGAGACCACATGCCCTAATACCCCTCAGCAAAATGGGATAGCTGAGAGGAAACATAGATATCTACTCGAGACTACTAGAGCCCTATTTTTCAAATCTAATGTTCCCCTTGAATTTTTGGGGGAATGTATTCTCCATGCTACCTTCCTGATCAATCGTCTCCCCATCAAACCCATTAATATCAAGACACCTTGTGAAGTTTTATTCAACAAGAAGCCTGAGTATAAGCACTTGAAAATATTCGGCTGTTTGTGCTTTGCCACTATCACAGACAGAATTGGAAACAAATTCAATCCCGAATCCACAGCATGTATCTACTTGGGCCAACCCATCCACCAGAAGGGATACAAGCTGCTAAATCTTGCAACCAGAGAAATTTTTGTCAGCCGAGATGTAATCTTCTATGAATCCTTGTTTCCTTTCAAACATATACCAACCAATCTGGAGATTGATCTGAAGAAATACCTTCTTCCTACTGAAATTGAAAAACTGTCTAACACCACACCAGCAGAGTTTGCTGCTAATCAACCCACTTCTGACTCTCATCACTATGTTGATGATATTCCTGATGTTACCCATCAGCACCATGATCAATCTTTAACCACACTAAAAGGGGAAAACAATCTAGAGAGGGATCACTACAATCCTAACAACAATGATAATTCTGACCAACACAACCCCACTGAACAAACTATTAACCAACCAACTGATGTAATACGATCCACACGCATCAGAAGTGCTCCAGCTCACCTTCAGGATTATTTTCTGGGCACTACAAAAATGAGCACCCTTACAGATGTTATTCCCTCAAGATGCATGTGTATTGAATCTCAGACAGAACAAGATGTTACTGAGCCTAAGAGTTATGAAGAGGCTGCTTCCAAAGATGAATGGATCACTGCTATGCACAATGAAATACAAGCTCTAGAAGACAATCAAACTTGGGAACTTGTGGAACTATGTAAAGGCACAAAACCTATTAGCAGTCGATGGGTCTACAAAGTGAAGCTTGCATCTGATGGTAGAATTGAAAGATTCAAAGCTAGAGTAGTAGCAAAGGGCTACAATCAGAAGGAAGGTATCGACTACCAGGAAACATACTCACTTGTTGCTAAGATGACAACCGTGCGATCTATCCTTGCTATTGCTGTCAAGAGGGGCTGGGATGTTCACCAATTTAATGTGAACAACGCTTTCCTCAATGGTGACCTTGACGAGGAAGTGTATATGATTCCTCCAAAGGGTTACTTAAATGAAGGAGATAAACGAGTCTGCAGATTAAAGAAGTCCTTATACGGACTAAAACAATCGTCAAGGCAATGGAATTCTAAGCTCACCAGCTTCCTTCAGACTTTGGGTTACACCCAATCACTCAACGACTATTCCCTTTACCAAGAAAGAACAAGGTCAGTCTACATATGTTCTTGTATATGTGGATGACATTCTTGCCACGGGAAATAGCACGATTGAAATCCACAAGATCAAACAGGAGCTCAATACTGTTTTTAAGATCAAAGACCTCGGTTTAATACGTTTCTTTCCGGGAATGGAGTTCTTAAATACTCCAGAAGGTTTAGTCGTTACTCAAAGAAAATTCATCAGCGAGACACTTAACAGGTTTTACCATTCTGACTGCAAACCTACTGTTGCTCCAATGGAATACAATTTGAAGTTTGATGATCAAAACAATAAACGCCTCATTAATCCTACTGTCTACCACCAGATTGTAGGAAAATTGAACTACCTGACTAATACCAGGCCCGATTTATGCTATACAGTCCAGTTCCTGAGCCAGTTTTCTAGCAGTCCTACTGAAGCTCATCTTAAAGCTGCTCACCATGCTCTGAGATACGTTAAAGGAACTTCAGGTTTTGGAATCCTTCTGAATAACAGTGACTTAAATGATCTAATCTCCTATTGCGATGCTGACTGGGCAGCCTGTCCATCGACTAGAAAGTCTGTGAGTGGATATTTTATTACTCTGGGAACTTCTCTGATTTCCTGGAAATAAAAAAACAAAGCATTGTTGCTTTGTCTACTGCCGAAGCCGAATATAGATCCATGAGGAGACTCATGACAGAATTGGCCTGGTTAACCCGATTACTGTCTGAATTGGAGGTGACTAGCATTGCCCCTGTTCCCATCAAATGTGATAATCAGGCAGCTGTCTATATAGCCAAAAACCCTGTTTTTCACAAAAGAACTAAGCACATTGACTTAGACTGCCATTATGTGCGGGAGAAGCTGAAGCAAGGACTGATATCAGTCGAATTTATCCCTGGTCAACTAAAATCTGATCCTTTGACTAAAGTAATTACAGGGAAACAATACACTGTTATTCTTCCCCAACTGGGATTACGAGATGATACTGCCATCCGATGACATTTCAACCCAATCTCTATGGTCTTCACCCTAGAGCTTGAGAGGGGGTGTTAGAATTATATTTAGTTTCCTTGTAATTAGTTTCTTTCTTATTCTTTCCTTTCTTATTCTTTATTATTCTATTTCCTATTTTAGCATAATTAATTAGTTGCCTAGCCTATTAATTAGTTGCCTAGCCTAATTAATTAGTTGTCTTTTCCATTCTTACCCGCTATTATATAAAGTGTGGTTTTCCTTCTCCTGTAACTCATTCTTTCTAAGCGCAAGCATATGAATAACAAAAGGCTCACATTCTCCCGTTTTCTCTAGCTATGAAGTTTCTTCATCTCTCCTTCATAAGTTTGACATCCTTCCAGCTATGTTATCTTGTATAAAGGAGAGGAACTCTCGGCTGAATGAAGGATGCGGACCAAGGATTGCTAAAACCATCTTTTAAGGTAAAAACCTACCTTAACTTCCTCCTTTGATTTCTGAACATTTCTAGGCTGTTTCCCTTGAGTTTTTATGCTCATTTTATCTTCAATTTCAAGTAGAAGCGGTAGCTAGGCCTTGTTCCAAGTGGTGACTGATTTCAAGAGCATTTTCTACTCCTTAAGACATTTTTGTCTAGGTAATGTATGCAACCTTATACCTTGTTATGATCTGAATAATTACCATGGTTTTGTGGTGATTTTGATGCTCTTTCATCTCTGTAAAATCAGGCCGAAAACACCTTGCTTAGCCCTTGGAACTTTGAGGTAAAAATCTAGCTTAATAATGGTTTAAAATGTTCTTATGGGTGGTTCAGTTTTCTAAACCTAACTATATCTCTCCTTTCTGTATAAAGATGTTTAGAAGCTGTCTAGAACACCTCCCAACCTTCCGTGGCCAAACAACCCCTTTAGGGCTCATAAAATCAAGGTATAACATCTTATTACTATGTTTTAATACCTTGGGAGCTTGTATTAAATTGTGTCGTGAGTGGAATGTATTGGGTGGACAATTTTGACTTCAAAAATGACTAGGAAATGTCATAGAAACTGTGGAACAATTATCTAAGTGATATAATTACCATAATTGTCAAATTTAAGACATTATGTGGAAATTTGGTAAATATTAAGATGCTAAGGGTAAGGCCGAGAGTTTATAGTAAATTTTGAGACATTTAAATGTAATTTTATGTTATAAAGCAAGGTTGTAATAAGGCCATGTCATTAGACCATTTTATTTAAGTTTAAAAGCTTATTTAATTTAATTTATGCACTTAGCATAAAGTTTGGGGTCAAACCGGTAATTACTAAAATTATATAAAGTCGTTGGCAGTTATAAATGAAATTTGGGGTTTAAATGAAAATTATAACATTTTATAAAGTTTTATGTCAAAATTGTAAATATGGGAAACTTTGGGGTAAACCTTGTAATTACCAAGAAATATAGAGTCAAAACTACTTAGAAGTCAAGGGTTGACTATCTAGGGGACTTTGACCAAATTTGGTGGAAAATGGAGTTAAATATCAACTTATATTAAACTATATAGTAAATTGTAAAATTTACATAACATATGGGGTATATATGAGATTACCAAAAGTTTTGGGTATAAAATGGTATTTTATACACCTATGAGTTATTAGGAATTTTTGGGAATTTATTTTGTTAAATTTGGAGTTAAAATGAACTATATATGTAAATATATAGTATTTATATCATTGTTATATTTTGGATAAGTGAAATGGGGTGGAAATGTAATAACCAAAACTATAAGGGTTAGGAATGATATTTATAACCTTTTGGTATAGTTTGGTGAATTTTAGAATAATATAAGAGGTTTTTAAGATATGTGTATAGTATATAGTTTTAATGACATTAGAAACTGTATACTATAAAATGGGGTCACTTGGAGAATATAGAGAATTAAGGGGTTGGAAATTAATTTAGAACAGATCATGGTTTTGTTCGATTATTTGGAAGTTTATAACCTTATGTTATAATTATATTAAGGTTTAAATGTTATAAAATAAGAGATATGTTATTAGTGTAACAATTATATAACATTTTGGGGTTATTATGTAATTTTTGAGAGTATGGGTGACATTAATTAAAACCGACAGCTTATGGTGATGTTTGGTGTTTTATGACATATTATAACTATAGGTTATAAATGGTATAATGATAAATGTCATAATATAGGTTATATTACTATAATATAACATTATATGAATAATGTGGTGGTTTTGGTAAATAAAAGAAAATATGTGATGTATGGTAATATGAATATTTTGGAATGAGAATTTATAATATGGTTTATAATGTTATAAGAGTTGTAACATTTATAATATAAGAAATATTCATTAAAGAAGAATGAATATATTATAAAGAATTACCATATAATAAATGGTCTCATAATACATAGATATATATATATATAAATAAATAAAAAATATATGTTATGGAGTGAGAAATATGATATGGTTCAATAACCATATAATATAATAAATGAGATGATATAAGATAAGGAAAGAATTATAACATTAGTTAATTAAATTCTAATGTTATGTGTGTACATGGAATAATAAGGAATTATATAATTCAAAGTATTTTAAATGGGAAATATACCACATTTTACACTTGGATAAAGTAACCTTAGAGAAATAAATACTAAGGTAAGATGTATAATATATGATAAAGATTATACATGCAATATAGTTTCAAAACTATATAATATGCAAGTGTATTATAATATATTTGCGATAATGAATGTATAAGTTTAAGTATATTGATATACTATGATGTAACCATGCATGTACTATAACGTTTACGTAAAACTAATCCCGAATTAAACATAAAACCCAAGAGACGTTATTAGTGGATAATGGGAATGAACAGGAAGGGATTAGCAACGGTACGGGGTACTGTAGATTAATGTTGTTGTACGAGATGCTAATACATAGTGTGATACATATTATTAGTTTGTTAGAGGTGTCTCGAGGAGCGTCGGATTTAGCTGAATTCATACTCCACTGTCATACTTGTCGGGTATAAGGTATGTTATTATGATGCTTGATTGTCTCTGAGGATTTCCTCAGTTCAGACATTGTGTGAAAATCTATGATAAGATTGAATGTTTGCTTGTGTGAATTAATATGCATGACTTGTGTATTAACGCTGCTTATTATTATTACTGTTGTGCGATAACAGTACCGTTCATATATATGAACATATTAATAAAACGAACTAGGGGCTATGATGCTATCTTATATGTGTAATATAAGGAACGTAAGAAAAACGTTGTAGCATTAGGATAATAAGATATATATATATATATATATATATATATTATCCGAGACTTATATACGGAACATTGGCCTTGTTAGTGTCGCTCTCGTATCTAACACTGGATCCCGAGTTGACATACTCAGGATTGGACTAACGACCTTATTCTGCTATATTAGGAAAATGGTAATGCGATGTGATGGTATAGATGAGTTAATCAAGAGGATGTGTCTCTTGGTGTGAATTGTGATCAATTAACGATACTAGGATGCCATGTGGGCTTCTGTAAGTATCAAGATAAATTCCAATGGACTATAGATGGTCCGTCGGTCGGAGACTCTACCGCTGGAGTGGTTACTACCGTGGGTGACCCGCCATAGGATATGGGTAACTTAGAGACAGGTCGTTTTAACGAGACGTTGTCATTAGGTATGATTGAATAATTACGAACAACTATATTAGCTCGTACAATAGGAGAACATTATTTGGGCTTGTATGCTAAAGACGGGAATCTATACTTGTTTATAATTCTCGTTTTTTTACCTTGTTCATCTGTTATGCTATGTGGTTATAGGATGTATGTTAACTATTGTGGATTGATTGGTTGAATTGAGTCATTGTACTCGTATGTATGTTTGTGGATTGATTGAGTTGAGTCGCTATACTTGTGTGTGAATTATTGTGTATTTAGTCGAGCTGATTCGCTGTACTCAAATGTGAATTATTATGTGTTTGGTTGAGTGGAGTCTCTGTACTCATATATGTGTTGCGACGCATTTCAGTTGGTTTTTTGTGGTGTGATATGTGAAGCCGGGGGCTTGTTTGTGATTTGAGTTTACTGCAATATATTTATTGCTTTACAGTTTTATGTTAAACGACATGCATGAAAATGAACTGCATGCTCTCGACCAATTAACCGAGGGTCTGAGGGGGCATGACATTCATGTAGTAGCATACTCAGCAGGGGCTGATTCCATACCATAAACAAACATTTTTCAGGTATGCAGCTTCCGGTGTCGACAAAGAGCGGGACGCGCTGGGTAATTTAGTCACAGTTGTTTAGATTTGCACTGTCGTATTTCGATACGAACATAGAAACGTGTATAGGACTGGAATACTTAGAATGTTCACTAGGGTTGTATTTTATGTTGGAATGGAAAGTTAAGTCTATCTCTTGTTGTCACTATGGGAAATTGTTTCGTATTGTGAATATTTCAGAAAGTGTGTTATTCTTCGTATGGGCGAGTGAGAATGGTGACACCAGTAGTTCGATTGTTTTAAATTACCACTGCGATTACTATGTTAAGTACGACGATTAGGAGCCGATTTTAGTAGGGGTGTTACAACTGTTGCTCGTCCATTGTAGTGGTTTCAAAACTAATCATCACTCCCACCGGCTCACACACTAGCCTTACTTCCCGGGTTTCGACCCGATACCGGTGCCTAGCCATGGGAAGGTCCAACTAGCACCCATGGGAGCGGTTTCAAAACCGGTCCTCATTTTTGATTTGATGAAAATCATTTGTGCCAAAATCAATTTGGAAATTCATTTTGAAAACTCAATACAACTCCAAATTCCAATTTATGATAATTACACCTATTACTAGTGTTATTACTCGTGACCACTTATAGGGAGTTTCAAGAGTCATTCGACCCCGATATGATCAGCATCGGTGTTGAACTATCCTTCCACCCCAATTTGTGTTTGGTTTCCCTTGATCGCTAGCAAATCAAGTTCCACCTCCCACCTCAATTCACACAATCAAATAGTCAATCATTATTTCATTTTCTATCCTTTTACTCTTTCTAGTCATAATTACCAAGCAATACATTTTTCAATTTATAGGACTCATTCTTTCACTTATTACTCATCTCATTAATTATTACTCCATTTATCTCCAAGTACTTACCTAAGAATTTCAAAAGCATAACTTCAATTAATTCTCTATCCTTCAATCATTCACAAGTCAAATCAAATCAATCGCCTACGGAACTCAATTCCCAGTAGGCTCAACATCAGTTTCATACCGATTTATACTCATCATATTTCACAACATACTCATTTCTCAACGTCGGTTTCATACCGACTCATATCTCATACTATTACTATGTCTAATCTCACATAGACATATATCCTCGGGGTTCTCATTCCCCTGGAGTTTCTCTACTCCTTTCCATTTCTAGTCTTACAATTAACCATAATTACACCATAAATGGATGCATATGTTTATGTAACATAAGTACCAATCATCTAAATAAATTCTTTTGCGCTATGCGCACTGTAGTTTACGCACTTATTACGTAAAACATTCACGTTGCGGTTTTCGCTCTACCCCCCTTAAAAGAGATTACGCCCACGTAATCTATCATGTGTCAAAATTGAACATTGGTCTAAGGCGTTCAGCCGTCATGGAGTGTTTCAGCTTCCATGCGGTCTATTATACCATGTATTCTGGTCAAAGGGGTCTTAACCATATTGACGGTTTAGTCCCTGCACCAAGAATCCTCATCAAAGTTTGTTTAACTCTTAACCGGGTTTGGTTCTAGCCTCATAGGCTTCAAGGCGTTGATAAGTAGTCGTTTGTTCTTATTCACCAGGTATATTTAACCTTAGAATTCTTGGCCCACTAGCTTCTTGTGTGACCCTAATAACTTGGGGTTCTATTTGCCCTTCTCGTTTTTCTTAGTGTGTTACACATCACCTTTTTATCTCTTTTATGTTGGGAATAAGGTTTATCAATCAAGCGTGGTATTTCTTACCGTACGCAAACTCAATGAGTTATAGATTTTCTATCTAGCTCTCTTGAAATCTATTATGCATATTATTGTGTACTTCTGTGATTATTTACTTGTTCTTCCAATGTGCGGTTGGTTGAGGTTGAGCCACCACTTAGTATGTAGTGCTTCCTCTGTTGTTAGTGGCTTCTGGATGATGCCCACTTATGTGATTCTGTGCAAGTGTTCTTTTACTTGTACGACCTTGCATTTTTTATGCATTGGTCCTCATAATTGTTCATAGGTTTCCTGCTGTAATTATTCCAGTGGAATTCACTTCTTGTGATTGTTGGTGTGTCCAACACTCTTCGTGCTTATTTGGCACAAGGCCGCACGGTTTGTTTCTATGTTTTCGCTTAACTGGCTTGTGCCATGTTCATTAATATGTTTACAACACTTTCCTTATCCAACGCGGTTGATTATTTATCAATTGGGTACTCCTGTCCCGAAGTGTATTACTTCACTTATCAATTTGATTCATCAAGGATGTTCCTTATACAATTGCAATAGGAGTGAACATTGCCTCCTCTGTGAGGCCTCTCATCACATGGCGCAGATTCGTGGCTCGTTGCCCAGTCTGTCTACCTTCTCTTATTTATCATATCCATGTCATTGTGTGATTATTGGGATACATTGGTCGCTTGCTACGTACCATGTTCGTATGTATTTACGAGTTGGTTTCCATGGCATCCACTATTATCTTAGCTTCTGCTCATGTTTTCCTACCATTTAGACAATGGTTTGCCATTTATTTGGCTGATTACAGAGTATGATATTCTTTTTGTCTCTGAGCTCCTTGAGCGTCATTGACTTTACACTTATATGGCGTTTCTTCTAAACCGATTACTCCTCGGTTTTTGACAATTGTCATCAAAGCTTCCTTCGGTTTCATATTGTTCGAGTTATTGCTTGGCCATGACTATATGCTCAAGCTTCACTACATTAGTAGTTCTGGAAGAGGTATATTTTCAGACATCCACTGATGGCATCCTCTTCTTTGAAACATATATGTTCACCGCTCTGGCGGTCCTATGATAACAAGTGGTATCCTCGTTCGTTAGTTATTACACAATCTTACTGGTGCCGTTCTTGGCTACTCTCCATATGATTCTCAGTAGATTTGCAACTGTTGTATCTACGTATTGTAGTAGTTTAATGGCTTACATGCCACCTTGCCTAGAGCTCTGCTCATTATAGGCTGTTCGCAAGTTTCTGCTTCTCCATATACCATCAAATGGCTTGGAGGTATTATTGGGCTCTATGATAAGCTCGTCGCATCACGCTTCCCTTTATTGAAGGCCCTTTAGGTATCTTATTATTGATCTGCACCATTTATTAACTTAGGGTACCCCTTGGTGGGTGGGATCCCTTCGGTGTTCAAGCCGAGTGCTTGTTTTAATTCTTATGCTCCCATCACGATATCACGTTCAACTGTTGTTGTCGTGGTCGCCCTTGAAGGATTGCACCTGGGTGTTGCTAAGTGATGCCATTTAACTGGCTTGTACTTATGGGTATGTTTAGTTTATTACCCTGCCTTGCGGTTCAGGAGCACAATTATCCCATTTAGGGTCATAACGTCTCCCGTTCTTAGGGTAGACCTTTCCTTATATTTTGTCTGGGTCGATATCCTCTTCAGTGATGAATGGTATTCTCTGGTACCCTATATGATCATTGTGGGTATTTATCCTGTTCGTTGACCATTGATGCGTTAACGTTAGGCATCTGCCTTAGTGTGTTTAGGCTGGGTATTCATTCCAACTAACATACCTTGCTTCAATATCCTTGAGACATGTCCAATGTCTTTACTCAATTACTAGCGCACTTCGCACTTCCTAACTCTTAATCATCCTCCTGGAGTGAGTTCTTAACTCCTTAGCTTGTGAGTTTATCTGAGCTCTTTGATCGTTCAAGGTGTCCAACTGTTCTAACTTGAATTTACCTTGTGGTCCGTAGTACGGAATTAACTACTTCCCGTGTTTCATACACTACATGTATACATACGTGGGGTACCTTATTGATACATTGCTACTTACCTGACTAACTCATGTGTAGGTCTGTTAGGCCCGCAAGCTCCTATCGGAGTGTGGTCGTCCCATATCTCGTTTTTGTACACTCGTAGTGCTCGTCACACGCCTAGGTGAAGTATTCTATTGTCAACTCCTCTTGTATCATTCTATTTAACTTACCGTATTTCCTCTGGCTTGGTTTTAAAATCTGAGGTTTAAAAGAAATATTTGGGTTTGAAAGAAAAGTTTTGAGTTTGAGATAAAAAATTTCATGGTGTTACCATGTTTGGTGTCTTGACCAAGTCTAGCTTCTCGCTGGCTGGTATGTTCGTTAACACGCTGGTCAGGCCGTTAGGCCTTTCCAAGGTTCCGTTCTTCAAGTTCTTAGGATGGCGATCCTGTATTTGCTTCAACTATCATAGTGGTACTTTAGTAGGTACTTGTTGGTCATTAGAAGTTAGCCAAATGGCCCTGCTGTTGTTGCACTTGCCCTGGCAAGTGAGCGGGTAGGTTGGTTTTTAGGTTAGCGTATACCGGTTACGGTCTTGTTTCCATCCGTATTTGGTGGTTTTATTAGATCTTCCTTTGATCTTTTGATCTTAGTGATCAATCTCCTGAGTAACTTCCCAGTGTTCTTGATATGATTGTCATTAATCTGGGTGTTCCCACACCTTCACTGCGGTTATTGAGACCCAACTCGTTTAGGCTCTACTTTGTAGTCCTATCAGGAGGTATCTCGTAGGTGTTCTCATAGCTATCTGAGCTATGTTATCTAGGCATTACATCCTCTTGGCGTTGCAGGTTTGGAGTTATTAAACCTCGACTAATCCCTTTAGTCGGTCCGTATACCGTTAATGGTATTTTCAAGCGTTTGCAGTCCGCAGAATCTCTTGTCTCGGTTCTTGTTACTCTGCCTTTTTCACTTCATTGCGGGGTTATGCTTTCCTTCTTGCCGGCTGTGCATGGTTCTCGGGACTGTGAAGCACGTCACCCCATGGTGCCGTAAATTTCATTATCCTTTGGTTAGGATTCTCAATCTCCTGCCATTAAGTGCGGCTATTGTCATTCAAACGGGAACCGTCTTCAGGATTTCCGGTTCTCAGAATCTACCGTATGACATGTTCTTTCTCTTACAAAGTTTATTTTCCACTGCCAGATCGGTCTACCTGAGTATGAGAGGTCTTTCCATCTCTCTGGCGTTCTTGTCCCAACTTTATAACGGGGGATGTGGAGGGCGGGTATGGTCATTATAGGTATCCAGATCACACTGAAAGTTCCTATCTGGCGTACCTCTCCCGCTATCACTCAACCCTTAGCCCTAAGTGTAACACCCCAACTACTAACAACACACTAACAACACCTTGCAGCGGAAATCATAACTCAAGACAACTTAACTCCTTGTGTTACACGCCGTTAGCCACCCACGTGGCTAACAGGCTAACATACATACATTGTACCGGTCTGGATGGACTCAAACTCCCGAGCAACTACACATAAATCCGTTCCATGTCCAACAATCATTGTACACTTACATTACAGTTGTACCGAGTAATTACCAACTAACGCCGATACATTTTCGGTCTTACTACACCTATAATATATCCACAATTCTCATGACTCCCACATACAAAAAACTACCCCGTCCTACTCTCGAACGGCTTCCAGTTCCTTGTACCTGAAAAGTATGGGAGCCCCCAAAGGGGGTCAGCACCTTTGCTGGTATGGTAATCCCCAGCCCGCATGCTACCGGGCCACCACACAACTATTTGTCGTCTTAGCATGCGGTTGATTTATTTCAAACATGCACAAACTCACACACATAACATGCTTATAAGCAAACATTCATTAATAGAATACAGACACAAGGTTAGCACACTCAACATAACAACACACTTCACTTTATAACATACACAACTTAATTTCACTCTTCTTAGGGTACATGAACTTCACTTAGGGAGTGCCGGGGTGATATAAGTCCGAGCACAACATACATACATTTTCTTTACTTGAGTGGCGGCCTCATATAGGACCGTACACAACACACAATTTCCCCCTAGCTCCAATAGTGATGAGGTAGGTAAGCCTTGGTTAAGCTTGTGGGTGGTTGTAATTCAAGGAGGAAGAACAACCGTAACATAACAAAGAGGGAGTCGAAGCGAACTTAAGCTTCGACACCCTACCAACATTACACATAATTTCCCTCCTAGCCCGATGTGGAGGTTGGGTAGGTAAGCTTTGGCTAAGCTAGTGGGAGGTCGAAATCCAATGAAGGAAAACAACCCTAACATAACAGGATGGGAGTTAATTCTCATAGGTATTAACTCCCAAACAACACGCGCGACCGGAATGACCGGATTCCTCTCCATACATAACATATACTTATTAGTTAGAGGTTCCCTTATGGAACTTACCACATACATACATCGCATAGTGTTACTACTCGGTTAGACACATATGGGGAGTAATATCCCTTTTTAACAAACATGAATAACTGTATCCAATAACAACAACAACATATCCAACAAGTCACATACATCACTCATAATAACAACATACACTAACGCACGGATAGCCGTAGTTAGAACGTTCCCATGGGTTGGGACGTTTATTCCGAATACCGATCTCTTATGTGAACCTAAAGTCGGTTAACTATTATTTAACACATAACTAATGTTAAGCGGTATCGGAATTAGTTACGCCACAATAATGAATTACGGTAAACTCATTTCATGCCTTATCTTGCAAGGTGGCAAACACACAGAAAAACACATTGGCATACAAGCCGGTGTAATCCGGTAGGACACAGGTTGCAAGAAAACCATACCTGTCACCGAAGGTGCACTCTAATGTGCCGTCACATGTTCCTTGAAACTCTTTGGACAACTGGTAACATTATAACTATCTTTATTAATATTGGGGTAACATAATTATTTAACGACTAATGCGCCCATGCTTAACCCCGTTCGGTAGTTTTATAACTTTACATTTTTATTACAACTTTTCACCACTCAGTTACCATTATAACTCACTTTTTTTATCCTTAACAACCTTATAACATCATCACATATTAATCCCCATCATTGGATATCATTTCCTACCCTTAAACAAAGTTTTTGCTCAAAATTACCCTATGTCCGAACTTGTGTCCGGGCTTTGAAGTTCGGACGTAAGTCGAGACTCAAATGGGTGAAAACTGACGAATGTCCGAACTTGTGTCCGAGCTTCGAAGTTCGGACACAAGTCGAGGCAAAACCAAAGAAAAATTCTACCTGTCGAACTTGTGTCCGAGCTTCCAAGTTCGGACACAAGTCGAGGCCAAAACTGAAGAAAACTTACAGGCGTCCGAACTTGTGTCCGGACATTGAAGGTCGGACACAAGTCGAAACAGAATAGCCTGGGAAAATTTTTCGAGTGTCCGAACTTCCAAGTTCGGACGGAAGTTCGGACACCACTGAAACTCGGAAAAATTTATAAAACGACGGGGCATGTCCGAACTTCCAAGTCCGGACGGAAGTTCGGACGTACCCAAAAACACAGCTAACAGGCAAATCTTCACCTATAATTGCACTTCCAAAAATCCATACTCCCTCCTTGTTTCACAAGCTACAAATACCCATTTTTTCCTTGAACTCCCAAGTTATCAAGCACCATTATGCATCCTCCATTACAAGGCCAACACTCCTCTCTACTTAACATTAAACATCCCAATTTAACACCGAAATTCTCTCATCCATAACACCATCATCAAACACTCATTTCCCATTGAAATTTTGACATAACTTCCCCATAAACCTTATGCATCCAAACCATCAATTTTCATTCCTCTTCATTCCTAATCTAGCCACACCCTTTCAAGGGTCCTAACAGCACACAACACATCCTCAAATCTCATCAACATAATCACCAAGAATCTCCACAATCTCAATAACCACATTTATCAATCACAAACTCACAATATTTGGCTCTTAAGGCCCTCAACTCAACATTAATCCACAACCTCTTCTAACATCAACTAAACACATTACAACATAGTTTTCAATCCATACATTTGGGTTCATTTATTTGTTTACCCATCCCAAACAACTTAAACAATTACAACAAGGTTTAAGGTGGATTCCTTACCTTAATCTTACAAGTCCCTTAATTCAACTCTTGCTCCTCATCTCCTCCAAAAATCGGTCCAGAGGGTATGGAGTTTCCAAACTCCATCCCAACACCCAAGAACACAAAACATACACAATTAATTATCCAAACCCTTAGAAACTCAATTCAATCAAAGGGCTAGAATTAGGGTTTACCTTTTAGAAGTTTTTAAGAGGGACTTTCTCCCTTGAATCAAGAAGGGAACTTCTCCACCATTGAAGGATTAATTTGGAGCTCAAGAACAAGGAGAGAAACAAGGTATCAAAAATGGTGAAAAATTGATTACACCAAGAGATGAAGGAAAAATGCGTTTTCTTGGGAATCTTTACCTTAGCAGGAAGAGGAGACTCCAAGCTTCTCATTGGTGCCATTTTCTCCTCAAATGGTGAAAACCCATGGAGATCAACTTCATCCTTTTGGAATTTGAAAAGAGAGGATGATAGAGGGAGATGAGAGGAAGAAGAATATGTGGTTTGTTTTTGATTTGGAGCTCAAATGGAGCTTGGGATGAAGAAGAATGGAGGAAGCCATTGTTGGCTAGATGGAGAGTTCCATCAGCAGCAAGGAGGAAGGGGAGCCGGTTGGGAGAGAGAGAAGAGAGGAAAGAGAAAAGGAAAGAGAGAAATGAGAGGAGAGAGAGATAGGTGGGGTATAAGTAGTCTCTCTCTATTTTTGCTCTATTAATTAGTTACTAGTCATGTGTGAGTGAGCTGTTTACATTAATAAAACCGGCCCACTACTGTGAGCACGTTGGAGCGTTTTTCGTCTTTTAACAGAAAACGCTCGTTTATTCGCCCGGTTTAGTACTATTCACTAACCGGGACCGTTTTCCGGAATTT
This sequence comes from Limonium bicolor, assembly GCA_023374045.1. NCBI lineage: Eukaryota > Viridiplantae > Streptophyta > Magnoliopsida > Caryophyllales > Plumbaginaceae > Limonium > Limonium bicolor. The sequence continues at coordinate 6,317,090 of CM041777.1, forward strand.
TCTCATTCCCTTAATTTTAGTGGTTGCCAAACTCCCACTAATGTTTAATTATTGTTATAAAATCAACTATTATTTTTACGGGGTCATTTAACTGTTTATAGTCACGTTTTCGGGTTTTCTCGAAAGACGCGCTTTAAGACTCCGTTAGCGTTTAAACGCATTATTCAAATCCGTTTTTCTTCCGGAATTTTTTCCTCACCTGTTCTTAATATGTAATTAAGGTAATAAAACATATTTATAACCCTAATAAAGGTTATTTACCTACTAAAATAATTAAATACGCGTTTTCACGTTTGTGACTTTTACGCATTTTCTTTTTCTTTTTGGTTTTCATTTCTTCACCAATGATCTTAAGGACTTAATTAGTCTTAGAAAATTATAATTACATAATTAAATAACACATTAAGGTTTGGGGTATTTCAATCTACCCCCCTTAAAAGAACTTCGCCCTCGAAGTTCACACTCCCCTAGCGTCATTTGAATTAGAACACAGGGATTACTTGCAACATAAACTTCCATAACAAACATACTTTACATCACAACCTCGGACTTAACGGTCCGGGTAACACATCCATACATACATAACATACTTAGTAACCTCGGACTTAGTGGTCCGGGTACCTTAACAACATTTACATACATAACAACCCTTGACTCTTGGTCTGGGTAACATACAACATTTAGACTCGTGGTCTTGATAACACAACACCTTTAGACACATGGTCTTGATAACATAACACTTCGGAACAACCACATTAGGACTCAAGGTCCAAAATAATAATTATTACACATACCACACAACATGTCATAGCATGTATATCAGCCAACCAAAATCCTTTTCCATCTCTTCATGGGTTCCAGACCCATGTTGAGTACATATACACTGTGATCCCGTAGAACCGGTCGCGATGGACACTCTGGTCCCCGTTCCTTTGGGAGATCAAAACAATTGCATACATCTTTAAAATATACTTCTCATGTCACCGGTCCAAAGATAAAGGCTCTTACGTCCTCAACTCGTGAGCAAGTAATACGAAAATACTCTATGTGAGGTTAAGTATAATGAAATCCTTTATTGGAAGGATACTACTTGAAATTCCTTTACAAGGTCACATAAAGGTAGCCCTTCCTTTGAAAATACCACTTAAGAATCTTAAAAATACTAATTGAAGTCTTGAAAATACCAATTGAAAATCTGAAACCACCAATTTAAAATTCTTTTGAAAACGCAATACAACTCCAAGTTCAATTATCGTTAACTGCATCTTATTCTTGATGTGGTTATTTATGACCACTTATAGGGAGTTTCAAGAATCATCCAACCCTGATGTGATCAGCATCAGTGTTGAACTATCTTTCCACCCCAATTTGTGTTCGGCTTCCCTTGATCTCATGATAATCAAGTTCCACCTCCCACTTCAATTTCAAACAACAGCTAATTCAAACATGTACCATTTTCTATCTTTAATCCTTCTAGTCATAATCATACATCTCCAAGGGATAGAACTCCGTCTATCAATCATCCTCCAAATTTGACTTTAATCCAGTTACCTAGGGAATCTCATTCTCACTAGGCTCTATGTCGGTTTCATACTTCTTCATAAGTCACAACACTGTATATATCTATACTTTTATCAAAATACAACATACGGTTTTACATTTAGTATTATATGAACATATACTGTCGGGGTTTTAATTCCCCGGGAGTTTTTCTACTCCCTTCTACTTATACTTTCACATACCTCCGTTAACACAATAAACATACTTATCACAATGGTATTCGCATCTTCTGTGCGCAATTACCACCATTAACCATGAATGAATGCGTATGTTTGTGTAACACACGCACCAATCATCAAAACAAATTATTTTGTGCTATGCACACCATAGTTCGCGTACACTTGTACGGTAAAAGACACTAAGTGGTTCTGCGCTCTACCCCCCTTAAAAGGGATTACGCCCACGTAATCAATCACTTAATCATTGGTTTTGGACATTTTACCGTCGTGAAGTGTTTTACCTCCACGCGGTTTATCATACAACATGTTCTGGTTTGAGGATCTTAGCCATATTGGCGGTTTAGTCCCTAACCAAGAATTCTCACTAGAGCTTATTTTCGCTCTTAACTGGTTTCGATTCTGGCCTGTGAGGCTATAGGCGTTAATAATTAGCCATCCACTCGTGTTCACTACACACATTTAACACTTGAATTGCTGTCTCACTAACTTCTGATGCGTAACTCTTGATAACTTTAGAGCTTAGTTTGCCCCCATACATTATCCTTACTGTATTGTACATCCCCGATTATCACCTTCATCTTGGTAATAACTATTTCTCAACCGACACGTGGTATTTCTTACCATGAGCGAACTCGGTGAGTTACAGACTTTCTATCCACTTCCATGATAATTTACTGTGTGTACTGCTATGTATTTCACAATGTTTAACTTGACTACTTCCGACTTACTGTCGGTTGAGTTTGAGCTACTATGTATTGTGTAGTACTCTGTCGTTTATTTCCAACACTTGAGGTATATTCCATACTGATATTTAACAATCGTGTTATTGTAGTCACTTATGCCAATCAAGTACCCTTTGATTGGTACGACCGTGCTTCTCTTATGCATCGGTTTTATCACACCATAATTCTTGTTCCTCCATCACAATTGAAATTACCCAAACTTCCTAGCTATCACACTCGATCATTACCGCGCTAGTGCAATACCAAAACACTCAGTCATACAGAGTGCAGAGGCGTAAACTCTTGACAGTAAATCTCTTATGCGATTGCAATAGGAATTCACACTATGTTCCTTATCACATAGTACCGACCATTGGCTTATTGCCCAGTCTGTTTGTTGTCACTTACCTTGTATGCCCATTGAGTTTCACTCATAACTAGTCTTATTTGCCACATTATTATTTAACAATACTTATGCAACAGTCGTTTACTGTGCACCGTGCTCTTACTCATTGTATAACATTAACTTACACTGCATCCGCTATTATATTAGCTTCCGCTATTACACTGTGTTTTGCCACTTATTCGGCTGACTGCTGAATACTCTACTCTTCGAGCCTCTATGCTCCGTGAGCGTTGTTCATTACACATCTAGCATCCCACACCTATGGTGGTTGCCATTAGGCTTATCACCCTTTCCGTCTGCACAACTAGTACGAATACTTCTTTTCGTAGTAACAACATGGTCAACTCTTAACACATTCTCTGAATTTAGTTCACATAACTACCGCTGTTGCGGTCTCACAATATCAAGAGGTGTCCCCACACTTTAAGCAGTGGTTCGTTATCCGCTTACTTACTTATATAACGTAAACTTCTGTGATCAATACATTTTCTTAACACATTCGATTTGTGGATTTTAAGCCTTATTGCCTCGAGCTCTGCCCGTTGTAGGCTATCCACACACATTACATGGTTTAGATTGGTATTGGGCTCCATGACAAGGTCATAGTATCACGGTTCCTTTCATGGGATGCCCCTTCAAGGATGTCAGACTCCCCTCTGACGACTTGTGTTTAAACTTGGTGTTAATTTCAGCCTTTGCGTTTCTGTCACGTATCTTGTTCAACCATTGTTGACCCAAACACCCTTTTAAGGATAACTCCTGGGTGTTATTAGGTTATGCCTTTTCATCTGGCTTGCACTCATTTGTATGTTTAATTTACTACTTCGCTCTGCGTTCTTTGTTGGGCTAAATATCCTCTTTAGTGAAATTGATACCTCGGGAGCTCATCCCGATCACTGCACATTAACATATCTATTGTAGGCATTTGCCTCACCATATGTAGGCTGGGTGCTACTCCAGCTATTATGTTCATCCTTCAGGATTCTTAAGACATGTGTGACATCTTTACTTACTAACCAGTGCACTTCGCACTCATTCACCTTTAAATATTTCCTTAAAATAAACTTACTAATTCCTTTGGTCTTCCTTAACTTAACTAGGTTCCTTTATTTCAACCATTTGATGTAATCCATTGCTCTTGCTTGACTTCTACTTCGGACCGTAGTATGGAGTCGACTACTTCCCGTGTTCCAGGCTCCACTCGTATACATACATGGGGTATCCTACTGATACATTGCTACTTACCCGACTACCCCATAAGAAGGTTTGTCAGGCCCACAAGCTCCTATCGGAGTGCGGTCGTCCCACGTTTCAGTTGGTACACTCGTAGTGCCCGTCACACGCCTAGGTGAAGTATTCTGTTGTCAGCTCCTCTTATGTTATCCTGTGATAATATGCATTCCGTGCTTCCCGAACTTAATCAAGGGAAGTGTATCCGCTGTTGTATTATTATGAACTCACTCCATTTCCTTGGGTTGTTACCCTTGGGTTTACTGGTTTCCATTCGGTTATTTAAAAGTAACTGGGTAAAACTTACCTACCATGTGGCACTGAGGCCCGTGTAGGTCTTCTGGTTTAGTTTAAAGAAAAGAAGAATTGAAATAAGATGGGTTTGAAAGAAAATTTGGTTTTGAAAGGAGTTTGAAAATGATTTTGGTTGAAAGAAAATTTTTGTGGTTTTACAACGTTTCCTTGCCTTAGCCAAGTCTAGCTTCCTGCTGACTGGTGTATTTCCAAGTACTGAGGTCAGGCTATTAAGCCCTTCCACGGTTATGATAATCCCACTTAACTTCATGGTACTTTACTAAGTACCGGTAGTTGTTTAAAATTTCCCGTACAACCTTGTTGTAGCAGCACTTGCCATGGCAAGTGCGCCATGCTAACTGGTTATCGATTCAGCACACACTGGTTGCGGTATTGCTTTCACCCGCTCTAACATCAGTGGCCTTGTTGGCCCTTACTTGATCTTACAGTTAACAATGAATCCTCTGGGTACTTCTCACTGTCATCACACGACATCCATTAACTAGGGTGTTTCCCGTTCTGGGAGACCCCTTTTCTTAGCATCGTATCCTCCTTGTACTACGTTGTAGTTCCTTAATCGGTCGGTGTACCGTTGGTGTATTAGTTAACATTGTAGTCCCGCAGCACTCGTCTCGGATTCTACTACTTCACTTCTCCACTGTTGCACGGTTAGTGCTTGCAAGCTGGTTGTCCTCGACTGCTTCGCATGTCGACCCAGGGTGCTGGAAATTCCATTCTCTTATGCATAAGATTCTTCACTTTTCGCTAACAAGAGCGGTTAATATTGTTCAAATGGAACCGTCTTCGGGATTCACACCTTTCGGAATCTACCGTATGACAGGTTCTCCGTGCTCATTAGGGCACTTAATAACAGCCAGATCGGGTATTCCCGAGTAAGAGAGGACTTCCATCTCTCTGGCGTTCTTTCCAAGTTATATAATAGGGTTTGTGGAGGGCGGGATGGATACTGTAGGTATCCAGTACACACTGGTATTTCCCTAACTAGCGTACTTCTCACGCTATCACTCAACCCTTAACCCAAGGTACTAAAATCTTAACTCGATACTTCCTAAGCTCGGTACTTCAGTCATCAGAGCGATACTTCGTTCTGATACCACTTTTTGTAACACCCCAACTACTAACAACACACTTAACAACCTTGCAGCGGAAATCACAACTCAAGACATACTTAACTCCTTGGTGTTACACGCCGTTAGCCACCCACGTGGCTAACAAGGCTAACATACATACATGTACCGGTGATGGACTAAACTCCCGAGCAACTACACATAATCCCGTTCCATGTCCAACATCATTGTACACTTACTTACAACTGTACCGAGTAATTACCAACTAACGCCGATACATTTCGGTCTTACTACACCTATAAAATATCCACAATTTCATGACTACCACATACAAAACTACCCCGTCCTACTCTCGAACGGCTTCCAGTTCCTTGTACCTGAAAAGTATGGGAGCCCCCAAAGGGGGTCAGCACCTTTGCTGGTATGGTAATCCCGCAGCCCGCATGCTACCGGGCCACGCACAACTATTTGTCGTCTTAGCATGCGGTTGATTTATTTCAAACATGCACAAACTCACACACATAACATGCTTATAAGCAAACATTCATTAATAGAATACAGACACAAGGTTAGCACACTCAACATAACAACACACTTCACTTTATAACATACACAACTTAATTTCACTCTTCTTAGGGTACATGAACTTCACTTAGGGAGTGCCGGGGTGATATAAGCCCGAGCACAACATACATACATTTTCTTTACTTGAGTGGCGGCCTCATATAGGACCGTACACAACACACAATTTCCCCTAGCTCCAATAGTGATGAGGTAGGTAAGCCTTGGTTAAGCTGTGGGTGGTTGTAATTCAAGGAGGAAGACAACCGTAACAAAAAGAGGGAGTCGAAGCGAACTTAAGCTTCGACACCCTACCAACATTACACATAATTTCCCTCCTAGCCCGATGTGGAGGTCGGGTAGGTAAGCTTTGGCTAAGCTAGTGGGAGGTCGAAATCCAATGAAGGAAAACAACCCTAACATAACAGGATGGGAGTTAATTCTCATATAGGTATTAACTCCCAAACAACACGCGCGACCGGAATGACCGGATTCCTCTCCATACATAACATATACTTATTAGTTAGAGGTTCCCTTATGGAACTTACCACATACATACATCGCATAGTGTTACTACTCGGTTAGACACATATGGGGAGTAATATCCCTTTTTAACAAACATGAATAACTGTATCCAATAACAACAACAACATATCCAACAAGTCACATACATCACTCATAATAACAACATACACTAACGCACGGATAGCCGTAGTTAGAACGTTCCCATGGGTTGGGACGTTTATTCCGAATACCGATCTCTTATGTGAACCTAAAGTCGGTTAACTATTATTTAACACATAACTAATGTTAAGCGGTATCGGAATTAGTTACGCCACAATAATGAATTACGGTAAACTCATTTCATGCTTTATCTTGCAAGGTGGCAAACACACAGAAAAACATGTTGGCATACAAGCCGGTGTAATCCGGTAGGACACAGGTTGCAAGAAAACCATACCTGTCACCGAAGGTGCACTCTAATGTGCCGTCACATGTTCCTTGAAACTCTTTGGACAACTGGTAACATTATAACTATCTTTATTAATATTGGGGTAACATAATTATTTAACGACTAATGCGCCCATGCTTAACCCCGTTCGGTAGTTTTATAACTTTACATTTTTATTACAACTTTTCACCACTCAGTTACCATTATAACTCATTTTTTTATCCTTAACAACCTTATAACATCATCACATATTAATCCCCATCATTGGATATCATTTCCTACCCTTAAACAAAGTTTTTGCTCAAAATTACCCTATGTCCGAACTTGTGTCCGGGCTTTGAAGTTCGGACGCAAGTCGAGACTCAAATGGGTGAAAACTGACGAATGTCCGAACTTGTGTCCGAGCTTCGAAGTTCGGACACAAGTCGAGGCAAAACCAAAGAAAAATTCTACCTGTCCGAACTTGTGTCCGAGCTTCCAAGTTCGGACACAAGTCGAGGCCAAAACTGAAGAAAACTTACAGGCGTCCGAACTTGTGTCCGGACATTGAAGGTCGGACACAAGTCGAAACAGAATAGCCTGGGAAAAATTTTCGAGTGTCCGAACTTCCAAGTTCGGACGGAAGTTCGGACACCACTGAAACTCGGAAAAATTTATAAAACGACGGGGCATGTCCGAACTTCCAAGTCCGGACGGAAGTTCGGACGTACCCAAAAACACAGCTAACAGAGGCAAATCTTCACCTATAATTGCACTTCCAAAAATCCATACTCCCTCCTTGTTTCACAAGCTACAAATACCCATTCTTTTCCTTGAACTCCCAAGTTATCAAGCACCATTATGCATCCTCCATTACAAGGCCAACACTCCTCTCTACTTAACATTAAACATCCCAATTTAACACCGAAATTCTCTCATCCATAACACCATCATCAAACACTCATTTCCCATTGAAATTTTGACATAACTTCCCCATAAACCTTATGCATCCAAACCATCAATTTTCATTCCTCTTCATTCCTAATCTAGCCACACCCTTTCAAGGGTCCTAACAGCACACAACACATCCTCAAATCTCATCAACATAATCACCAAGAATCTCCACAATCTCAATAACCACATTTATCAATCACAAACTCACAATATTTGGCTCTTAAGGCCCTCAACTCAACATTAATCCACAACCTCTTCTAACATCAACTAAACACATTACAACATAGTTTTCAATCCATACATTTGGGTTCATTTATTTGTTTACCCATCCCAAACAACTTAAACAATTATAACAAGGTTTAAGGTGGATTCCTTACCTTAATCTTACAAGTCCCTTAATTCAACTCTTGCTCCTCATCTCCTCCAAAAATCGGTCCAGAGGGTATGGAGTTTCCAAACTCCATCCCAACACCCAAGAACACAAAACATACACAATTAATTATCCAAACCCTTAGAAACTCAATTCAATCAAAGGGCTAGAATTAGGGTTTACCTTTTAGAAGTTTTTAAGAGGGACTTTCTCCCTTGAATCAAGAAGGGAACTTCTCCACCATTGAAGGATTAATTTGGAGCTCAAGAACAAGGAGAGAAACAAGGTATCAAAAATGGTGAAAAATTGATTACACCAAGAGATGAAGGAAAAATGTGTTTTTCTTGGGAATCTTTACCTTAGCAGGAAGAGGAGACTCCAAGCTTCTCATTGGTGCCATTTTCTCCTCAAATGGTGAAAACCCATGGAGATCAACTTCATCCTTTTGGAATTTTGAAAAGAGAGGATGATAGAGGGAGATGAGAGGAAGAAGAATATGTGGTTTGTTTTTGATTTGGAGCTCCAATGGAGCTTGGGGATGAAGAAGAATGGAGGAAGCCATTGTTGGCTAGATGGAGAGTTCCATCAGCAGCAAGGAGGAAGGGGAGCCGGTTGGGAGAGAGAGAAGAGAGGAAAGAGAAAAGGAAAGAGAGAAATGAGAGGAGAGAGAGATAGGTGGGGTATAAGTAGTCTCTCTCTATTTTTGCTCTATTAATTAGTTACTAGTCATGTGTGAGTGAGCTGTTTACATTAATAAAATCGGCCCACTACTGTGAGCACGTTGGAGCATTTTTCGTCTTTTAACAGAAAACGCTCGTTTATTCACCCGGTTTAGTACTATTCACTAACCGGGACCGTTTTCCGGAATTTTCTCATTCCCTTAATTTTAGTGGTTGCCAAACTCCCACTAATGTTTAATTATTGTTATAAAATCAACTATTATTTTTACAAGGTCATTTAACTGTTTATAGTCATGTTTTCGGGTTTTCTCGAAAGACGCGCTTTAAGACTCCGTTAGCGTTTAAACGCATTATTCAAATCCATTTTTCTTCCGGAATTTTTTCCTCACCTGTTCTTAATATGTAATTAAGGTAATAAAACATATTTATAACCCTAATAAAGGTTATTTACCTACTAAAATAATTAAATACGCGTTTTCACGTTTGTGACTTTTACGCATTTTCTTTTTCTTTTTGGTTTTCATTTCTTCACCAATGATCTTAAGGACTTAATTAGTCTTAGAAAATTATAATTACATAATTAAATAACACATTAAGGTTTGGGGTATTTCACTAAGTCTCTAATTCCTAACTCAGTATTTCCTAAAGTCGGTATTTCGATCCATCAGAGCGATACTTCACTCTGATACCACTTTTTGAAACACCCCTACCACTAATCATATCATTACCTCCTGTTTCGTCGCATTTAGCAATACCAATGCAGCGGAAATTTACTACAACGGTGGATGATACAATGCCGTTAGTCACCCACGTGACTAACAAGGCCAATCCAAATACAATATCGGTCTGATGAACTAGTACACCGAGTACTTTATACATAACAATTACATTCCATTCCTTTACCGGTTCAAATACAAATACAACCTCGAATCAATTATATACCGAGTCTCTACATTTCTCAAACTTGCCGACAACATTTCGGTCTTACAATACAACAATTATAAATGAGTACAAAAGTTCTTAATCAACTACCCATGCTTATGAGCAACCCCGTCCTACACTCGAACGGTATTCAGCTCCAAAGTACCTGTAAATAAAAACGATGCCCCTAGGGGCTCAACAAATTGCTGGTATGAAATTCACATACCCTGCATGCTAACTGGGGTATGCCGACTACTTTTGTCGAGAACATGGAATTCATTTTCGTTCAATAATCATGCTCACATTCAAAGGTATTCAAACAAGGAATACAATAATAACTAACACAGCAAGATTGTTAGTTATTATTAACTTACTCTTAGGCATTGAGGGTTTTACCTCACTAATGTCTAATTCACTTCATTCATTATCCTCCCATCCTCTTGGGATACTCTTACTTAAGCTCTCTTAGGTTTGTAACCCTACAAGTCTCAAACTGATTTCAAGTTCTACAATTCTCAATCTTGATTCTCAACTCCCAAGTTCAATTCTCAACTTCTCATACTCAATACTTAATTTTCGAATTCAATCCTCAATTTCATAATGGATACCTTTTAAGTCATTACACATGACCTCCGAGCAGAGTCATACACAAGACTCACCACCGGGCTTTCAAATACTAGTCTTACTTCCTCGGTTTTGACCCTACTCTGAGTTTAGAATAGTGGGAAGGTTCAACTATCAACCGGAACTATACACTTAGCTCCTCAAATTCATAAACGTCTGTTTCTCTACTGGACTACTCAAATTCCCAATTCTCCTCTCTCGGAGTTACATTGGAATCATAAAGATCAGCCTAGAAGTATCTCTCTCGATATTGTCTAATAGCTTAGGGAATTATTTCAATTTCGAGTATTCTCATATTTAAGGGTTTCCCCAACGTTTCAAATACTTTTATGTTCGGGACACTTTCTCATACTAGGTCGGATCCTCAATTGTAGGTCGACTATTTTCTAAGGGAGTTTGGTGGTCCCTTATCATTCCTTTATTTCTCTCAAGGGTTCATATCTTTGAACTATCATTGTCCTCTAATAGAGGTTCATTATTTCGTTCCACTATTATTCCTTCCGTGGATTATTTCAATTCGGATCTCTAACCAATATCGGGAGTTTACTAATCCCGTACAACTCTCTCACGTTCTAGTGAGTTCATAGGTTTGCGTTATCATTATTCTTGATTCGATAGTTTCGTGTGCTTCAACGTTTTCGTTAATTCGAGAAACGACTCTTTCTACGAGTCACTAACCAAGCAATTCTCATCTACGAGTCGATCTATATCACTAAGTTAGACCACACGTTCATACAAGGGTGGTTAGTTCATACATCATGCATCAAGACATACATATCAAATGCAATAAATCAATTTCATGCTTTTATCTTGATTAGGTCGACACACAAGCACACAACACACAAATCAGTGTAATCCGTTTAGCATACAGGGCATGAGAAAATCATACTTTTCACCATGGATTAACTTTACCGTGTCATCTCATGTTCCTTGGGTTCACACTTGCTCCACTGATAACATTTCAAATTTTTCTATTAACATTAAGGTATTACGGTATGTAAATAACTACTACTCCCGTACTTACCCTGTTATCCCGTTAATCTTAGGTTTACTCAAGTGTACTTAAGTTTACAACTTCTCATTCACTCCTCACACTTGTTTACCTAGGTTCTTAGGCGCATATTCTTCTTACCATCATTACTCTACCAATGGCTTTCTACTAATGCCATTTTTTTACCCGACCAACCTTGCCAGGGTCGGTCCTAAGGTCGGTTGAAGTCAGTAGGATACGGGTTTACAAATTTTTAGTCCGACCGACCCTACCAAGGTCGGTCCTAAGGTTGGTCAAAGTCAGAAGACTTTCGGATTTGAAAATTTTAGCCTGACTGGCCTTACCAAGGTCGGTCGAAGTCAGAATACTGCGGGTTTGCAAATTTTAGGCCGACCGACCCTACCAAGGTCAGTCGAGCCCAGTACCCATTTTAACTACTCACTTTGAACTCCACATTCACCTCAATTCTCACCCAATCTTTTACTAATCATTCCACATGTTTCCTAACATGTTTTAGCACCCTAAAACACTTCTTAAACCTTACTAAATAATTGCTCAACTTCATTACCCAATTCTTATTCAATTCCACTAATTCCAATTCTCACATTTTGCATTTTGCACACTTGTGCATTTCTAACCTCCTCTTGACAGCTTGTGTTTTGTTCTCTACCAATATGGCCATTCCAAGTCCTTCCTAGCCATTTGCATTAACTATACCCAAGTCCATCCTCCAACACAAGGTCGTACACGCTAGTTCTTTGCTAGGAATTCAAAACACTAAAACACTGTTTTGTCACTGATTTTTATTCCATCATTTCCATGCCTTCAACCACCATCTATGGGCGATTAATCCACTTAATTCAATTTACTAAAACACCTAGTTAGTCCTAGGTCACTTATCCACTCATAATAACACTTAAAACACTTACATTTCTACACAAATTTTGCCATAACTCACCTACAATTCTAACATTCCCAATTGCACCATTTATCACCTAAATTCTTTCACAACTAGCCACACCCATAGAGGGTCCTACCAGCACACAAAATCCATTAAAAATACATCCATAATCCTCCAAACACAACATAATGCATAAATCATAAAATGCATGGCTCTTAGGCCCTTAAATCACAATTCATTCACAATTCTCTCCTCCAACTACCAACACATTTCTAGTACCATTATTTTGGGTTCATTCTTTTCATTACCCAACCCAATACACTAATACGCATGAATATACATTGAGGTAGATTTTTACCTTAAATTCCTCAAGTTCTCTTTTTAATTCTTCTCTTCTTCTCTTTCCCATTCCTCTTGGCTTCAAAATCAGCCAAGGCAATTCCAATGCCAACAATCCATCCCAGAACTCAAAAGAATTCAATGAACAACAATTAAACTCCT
>CM041777.1:6330502-6353754 GCA_023374045.1 Limonium bicolor
TTATCTCTTTTCTATTTTGTTTTGCACGTTGAGATAAGTCTACTGATTTCTATCGTTTCATTATAATTCATCGTTTTTAGGAGAGACAATGTTCCATGTTGGAGCTATCCCCAAGTGGCTGAAGAAGGAATCATATGAGAAGTACACTGTCATTTCATTGACTTCTGACCACAGTTATGAATATCTAGTTGGACAAAATCTGCCAAAGCTAAAATTACTGCGCTTCCAAGGATTGAATTGTGCAAAACTTAGTTGGGATGACTTTGTAGGGATGTAAAGTCTTAAAGTTTTGGACATGTCGAACTCTGACATTATAAGTTTTCCAGGATCCTTTGAAAATTTCGGAAGTCTTGAGACAGTGCTTCTTGAACATTGCTCCTTAAAAGACATCTCTCAAGTTTCTAAGCTAGTGAAACTTCAAGTGCTAAGCTTTAGAGAATCTGATATTACGAGATTACCAAGGGGGATGGAAGCTTTGGTGGAATTGAAGGTATTGGATATATGACTAATTGTAATAAGCTGAAAGAGATCCCATTTGGTATATTTGTGTGCCTCATACAATTGGAAGGTTTGTATATGAAGAACAACTTTTCGAATTGGACAATTAATGGGAGCATGGTGAGTCTTTCAGAGTTAAGTTCCTCATCTCTTCAAGTGTTAGAGATTACAGAACCAACTATCTCACAGTTGGCAGATGGTGATTTTCCAACACTTGGTTTGTCAAGCTACATAATAGATCTTGCAGTGTCAACATCACAACCACAACAAGACCTGTTATTCTCACGAGATTTGCAACTTCAAGGAATTAATGCTCGTGACCTTGTGAAGGAAGGGTGGAAACCTTTGATGAATAGAGCTGAAAGTATATACATCGAGCAGATTCAAGGTCTAAAGAATATCACACCTCAGTTAGGTGAATATTTTTTTTGATAATTATAGGCACATGGCCTAGGGTGCCGCAAGGGTAAATCAAACAACACCGACTCTACTTTTACGTACCTTTCTAATCCTACCTTACACAGACATTACACGGGACATCTTACTAAAGCCTAGAGATCTTGTCCTAGGAACCTTCCCTGACCTCTCCTTGGAGGTGACCCTCGAGCATCCATCGGAACCTTCTTACTTTCCCCCACCACCCGTCCTTCACGCCACTCCATTCCTCCACCAGATTGGGTAATCAGAGAGAAAACTCCATTTCTTCACTCCCCCAGAGTGAGTAATGTCAAACTTATGAAGGAGCGAAGAAGAAATTTCATAGGTAGAGAAAATGGGAGAATGCGAGCCTTTTGTTATTCATATGCTTGCGCTTATAAAGAATGAATTACAGGAGAAGGAAAACCACGCTTCATATAATAGCGGGTAAGAATAGAAAAGGCAACTAATTAATTAGGCTAGGCAACTAATTAATTAGGATAAAATAGGAAACAGAATAAGAAAGAATAAGAAAGAATAAGAAAGGAAAGAATAAGAAAGAAACTAATTACAAGGAAACTAAATATAATTCTAACACCCCCTCTCAAGCTCTAGGGTGAAGACCATAGAGATTGGGTTGAAATGTCATCGGATGGCAGTATCATCTCGTAATCCCAGTTGAGCAGTGTATTGTTTCCCTGTAATTACTTTAGTCAGAGGATCAGCTAGTTGTAATCGACCAGGGATAAATTCGACTGATATAAGTCCTTGCTTCAGCTTCTCCCGCACATAATGACAGTCTAAGTCAATGTGCTTAGTTCTTTCGTGAAAAACAGGGTTTTTGGCTATATAGACAATTGCCTGATTATCACATTTGATGGGAACAGGGGCAACGCTAGTCACTTCTAATTCAGACAGTAATCGGGTTAACCAGGCCAATTCTTTCGTGAGTCTTCTCATGGATTTATATTCGGCTTCGGCAGTAGACAAAGCAACAGTACTTTGTTTCTTTGATTTCCAGGAAATTGGAGAAGCTCCCAAGGTAATAAAATATCCACTCACAGACTTTCTAGTCGATGGACAGGCTGCCCAGTCAGCATTGCAATAGGCGATTAGATCATTTAAGTCACTGTTATTCAGAAGGAGTCCAAAACCTGAAGTCCCTTTGACGTATCTGAGAGCATGGTGAGCAGCTTTGAGATGAGCTTCAATAGGACTGCTAGAAAACTGGCTCAGGAACTGGATTGTATAGCATAAATTGGGCCCGGTATTAGTCAGGTAGTTCAATTTTCCTACAATCTGGCGGTAGACAGTAGGATTAATGAGGCGTTTATTGTTTAGATCATCAAACTTCAAATTGTATTCCATTGGAGCAACAGTAGGTTTGCAGTCAGAATGGCAAAACCTGTTAAGTGTCTCGCTGATGAATTTTCTCTGAGTAACGACCAAACCTTCTGGAGTATTTAAGAACTCCATTCCCAGAAAGAAATGTATTAAACCGAGGTCTTTGATCTTAAAAACAGTATTGAGCTCCTGTTTGATCTTGTGGATTTCAGTCGTGCTGTTTCCCGTGGCAAGAATGTCATCCACATATACAAGAACATATGTAGACTGACCTTGTTCTTTCTTGGTAAAAAGGGAATAGTCGTTGAGTGACTGGGTGTAACCCAAAGTCTGAAGGAAGCTGGTGAGCTTAGAATTCCAGTGCCTTGACGATTGTTTTAGTCCGTATAAGGACTTTTTTAATCTGCAGACTCGTTTATCTCCTTCATTTAAGTAACCCTTTGGAGGAATCATATACACTTCCTCGTCAAGGTCACCACTAAGGAAAGCGTTGTTCACATCAAATTGGTGAACATCCCAGCCCCTCTTGACAGCAATAGCAATGATAGATCGCACGGTTGTCATCTTAGCAACAGGTGAGTATGTTTCCTGGTAGTCGATTCCTTCCTTCTGATTGTAGCCCTTTGCTACTACTCTAACTTTGAATCTTTCAATTCTACCATCAGATGCAAGCTTCACTTTGTAGACCCATCGACTGCCAATAGGTTTTCTGCCTTTACATGGTTCCACAAGTTCCCAAGTTTGATTGTCTTCTAGAGCTTGTATTTCATTGTGCATAGCAGTGATCCATTCATCTTTGGAAGCATCATCTTCATAACTCTCAGGCTCAGTAACATCTTGTTCTGTTTGAGATTCAATACACATGCATCTTGAGGGAATAACATCCGTAAGGGTGCTCATTTTTGTAGTGCCCAGAAAATAATCCTGAAGGTGAGCTGGAGCATTTCTGATGCGTGTGGATCGTCTTGCATCAGTTGGTTGGTTAATCGTTTGTTCGGTGGGGTTGTGTTGGTCAGAATTATCATTGTCGTTAGGTTTGTAGTGATCCCCCTCTAGATCGTTTTCCCCCTCTAGTGTGGTTAAAGATTGATCATGGTGCTGATGGGTAACATCAAGAATATCATCAACATAGTGATGAGAGTCAGGAGTGGGTTGATTAGCAGCAAACTCTACTGGTGTGGTGTTAGACAGTTTTTCAATTTCAGCAGGAAGAAGGTATTTCTTCAGATCAATCTCCAGATTGGCTAGTATATGTTTGAAAGGAAACAAGGATTCATAGAAGAATACATCCCGGTTGACAAAAATTTCTTTGGTTTCAAGATTTAGCAGCGTGTATCCATTCTGGTGGATGGGTTGGCCCAAGTAGATACATGCTGTGGATCTGGGATTGAATTTGTTTCCAGTTCTGGCTGTGATAGTGGCAAAGCACAAACAGCCAAATATTTACAAGTTCTTATACTCAGGCTTCTTGTTGAATAAAACTTCATAAGGTGTCTTCATATTAATGGGTTTGCTGGGGAGATGATTTATCAGGAAGGTAGCATGGAGAATACATTCCCCCCAAAATTCAAGGGGAACATTAGACTTGAAAAATAGGGCTCTAGCAGTCTCGAGTAGATATCTATGTTTCCTCTCAGCTATCCCATTTTACTGAGGGGTATTAGGGCATGTGGTATCATGCTTTATGCCATGTTTCTCAAAGAAATCTCTCCCCTCAGAACTAGTTCCAAGTTCTCTAGCATTGTCGGATCTGATCACCTTAATTTGTTTAGAAAACTGAGTTTTTACATATTGAATAAACTGTTTAATCACTTTGAAAGCATCACTCTTATGTCTTATCATGTAGACCCATGTGGCATGGCTAAAATCTTCTACAATGGTAACAAAGTACCTGAATCCATCGTGTGTCTCCATATGAAAAGGCCCCCAAGTGTCAATATGAACCATCTCAAAAATACGTGTTGTTTTAATACTGCTGTTCCCAAAAGGCAGTCTATGAGCCTTAGATTTATTACAAGCTTCACAAAAGAAATTATCAATGTCTTTTTGTTTGATACTATGTAAAATGTCTAAACCTCTCAGCTTGTCGATTGGAACATGGCCAAGCCTACAATGCCATTCATCGATAACAGAGATGGAGTTGCAAATAGTGCTCCTCTTTTTGCTGCAATAACTCTGGAACTGGTGTTTGTCCAGGATGTATAATCCTTCCTTGACAGCTCCTATCTAAAAGAGATCATTCTTCAAAGGGTCCTGTGATAAGTGTCCAAATGAGCATGTTTTATAGGTGTATTTCATATATAATATTAGCACTTTTCTTGCTCATTTCTCCACTTCGGTTGATTTTCCTCTAGTTTATGTTTTATTGTTTATCTCAAAAAATTATTGGTTTAACATGAGGAAAACCAAGCCGGGAGTGAAGTAGACGAAGAGACGAACGCATAGACGCAAACGGCTCAGAAAACGGAGTCCAAACGAAGAATCTAGAGCCGGTCGAAGTTCGTAGAAGGAAATAGGTCACGGTCACATTGTGACCGCATGGGCAACCGCCTAAACAGAGGCGGTCAGGCTTACAACCGCCTACACAACCGCCTAAATTAGGGCGGTTCCTCAGGCGGACTCCAGGCGGTCACCAGGCGGTTTGTTAGGCGGACGTGTATGAAACCTCCCAAACAGAGGCGGTTCCTCAGGCAGTCAAGACTAAAATCACTCGCGAAACAGTTTTCTTCTTCGCGCCGACTCTGCAACTCGCGTCTGCTCCGCCTACCTTAAATCGCTCACGCGTTTCGGCTCTGTCCCCTGCAATAAATGAAGCAATCAATGCTTCAATCAATGAAGCAATCAAGGAGGCAATCAACTGCAATTCCTCTGCTCCAGACTACCCGTTCCTTTCTTCTATAAATAACCATTCACTGCAACCTTGTACGAGTGCACGGAGAAAACCAGAAAATCACTCACACTCACCTCATCTCATTCTCTTTCAGTAAATCACTCCCGTACATCATTACACTCCATTTAGTCCCCAGATCTGTAACTCTCTAATTCACCCACCTCACTTACAATAACCTACGTACATGTTCCACTCTTCATTCTCTTCATTTCTCCATTCACCAATCACGTCTCCGTGCTATTATTACGTCCAACCTCTGTCTGACTTATTACCAGTTAATATGTCAGGCTAAGGAGGATTTGCTCTGGGCAAGGGTTTTAATTATGGTTTGTTAGCTGTGTAATATATTTCTACCGGTTAAAATAAATTCAGTTTGTTACGATTAAAGTTTTGTTTCTCTCCCTTTTTAATAAATTTCATCGGTTTATTAAAAAGCCTTACTAAGTCTGTTTTTAATTTCATCGGTTAGAAACAGACGGGTTAATTAAGCCGTAAAACTGTAAGAACTTATTTTCATCGTTTAAGTTAATACATGTTGCAAGAATAAAATTCCTCACACTCCTCTGCCGTTTACACGCTTTTTGCTTGATTTTTCATCGGACCTTGCATTACAGGTAAACGAGTTCTTATGAGTTTTCATCGGACCTTAAGAAAATAACAGGAATCTTGCCAAACTATTTTATTAAACCGGTAGAGATAACACAATTAATCAGATCATAATAACCTGAACCCGGAGTTCCATTTAATTCATCTGCACTCAGTAATTTTATCTGCTTTTTAATTTCTCTAAAAACAAGTGTCAATTAACTTCCCCCCTTTTGTGACAAGCTTAGGAACTATTTTATCTCGCTATAAGTCCCACGGTTTGACCCCGGCCGCTTCTGTCTTCTATACTACTGCGACCGGGTTTTATTTGCAGCCCGACGGATATTTTGAGTATTAATTTCTTTCTTTTATCAATTTCACCAGTGCTAATAACTCACGATATAATCCCTTCTGCAAAATGGCGCCGTTGCCGGGGACTTGATTTAATCTAGTCCCTAAGCCCCGGTTAATTCACCTGTTATATTATAATAATCTGTTAATATTATCTTGTTAATAATCTAATTTCGGACATCTGACTTGGACATTGGACATCTGACTTCTGACTGACTTGGACTTCTAACATCTTAACATTATTGTCATTTATTTCTGTCATTTCATTTCCATTGTCCTTTAATATTCCATTGTCCTTAACTACTAACTTATAATTTATGTACATTAACTACTAACTTAAAATTTCTGTCATTTAATTTTCTGTTATTTCACTTTCCATTGTATACTAACTACTAACTTATAATTTCTGTTAACTAATTCCTAACATTTTTATTTTTTCTAACACATAACCAGTTCTTTTCTCTGTTTTGAGTGGTGAATGCCTTTTACCAGGTCACACAGCTACCCAGGAAATATTAATAATCACACGGTTGGTTACAATCCAGAAAACGAGAGAACCTTTCTGCGCAATCTCAGGGAGAGACGAACTCAACAAAACATAACCACCACAGTGATAGAATCTGACCCGGAAGCTAACATGGCATCTACACCAGCAACCGTTCGAAACATTAACAGGCCGTCAAATTTAGGACAACAGCTGGCCATCATCCTTCCTCAACTTAGCCCATCCGAATACGATGAGTGGCAGAAGCTGAAGCCATATCATCAGATCCGGTGTGTGAAGGAGTTGGGCATGTTTGATGGCACCAATCCTGACGAAGCCCTGTTACATGTTACAAAGTTCTTGCAACATGCCAACAGCCTCACTGCGACCGACGCAGTACTCCAGTTTGCAAGACTTTCATTATTCCCTCACAGCCTGACGGGAAGTGCGAGCAAGTGGTATCATAGCCTAACACCAAGTACCATCGGTACATGGGACGACATGGCCACCAAGTTCTACGACAAATTCCTGCCTCCGAGCTGAACATTGGAAATGATTGCTGAAATTTACAATTTCAGGCAACCAGGGTCGGAGAATATTTGTGAAACTTGGGACCGTTTCAAAGGACTACTACTCACTTGTCCTCACCATGGTCTGACGAAAGAACAAGTACCACAATTGTTTTACAAGGGCTTGATCGGTCCATGCAAAACAATGGTGCTATCTTCGTTAGGGGCTGACATTCTGAAAAAGCCGGGAGCACAATTTCTGAACAGCATGGAGTCTCTCTGTGAGGAAATCAGAGACTGGGTCTCCGGTGGATCAAGGAGCGGTACTCCAGGATTATATCATGTTGGGGAGAGTGATAACAAATTTGATCAGCTCATGAAAAGCCATGAACAGCTCATGGAGAGCAATTCTCAGCAGGCAACAAAAGTAAGTACTCCGCAGAAAGTGGTTGAGCAGATGGCTATGAACTCCTACCCCCAGCAAGCTAAGTCGATGATTTCCCGATCATCTACAATCCTTCCAGGCTATGCTCCTCTGTCCCAATCATCTCCTGTAATTTCTTGTACACAATGTGGTGGGCCTCATGATTATGAACAATGCCCCCAATTACAGAAATTAAAAGCAGCAGAGGAGGCAAACTTTGTTGGTAACAATCAAGGGTATATGCAACCTTGGCAACCCAATCTTCGCTACTCAAACACCGAAAATTTCCAAAACCCACATACCCTACAAACATCTCAAAATTACAGACCTCAGTCCAATTTCCAAGGAGGCCCAAGGCAATATCAACAACAGCCTTATGGCAATGAAGCTTCTTCGAGCCGACCAGCTCCACCTCCTTCGAATCCTGAGTCTGAAATGTCTCAAATGCAAGAGATGTTCAAGGCAATGATGGGTAAATCCAGAGATACGCAAGAAGAGGTTGCCGCATTGCGCAAAGACCAAACAGCCTTGCAATCCCAGATTCAACAACTCCTTACCCAACAAAGGCCACCTGGTAAATTTCCCTCACAGACCAATCCAAATCCAAAAGAGTTTGCCAGTGCAATTTACGTAGTGGACCAGCCCATCACATTAGCTCAAAGGGAGTAACAACCCGAGGGTGAAATGGTCCCTGAAGTGGAGCAGCAGGCAGAGGAAGAATACCTCGATATGAACCAAATGAAGCTCTATGCAAAATTGGTTGCGATAAACGAAATGATGGAAGGTCCACTAGATCTTACATCACAACAACTGGAGAGCAAACTAGTTCATATAGTGGACGACTTACCTGAGGATTTAAGTTCCTCTATATCACCATCCCCGTTCGAACCTGAGCAAACGGTATCAAACCTTCTGTTTGAGCTAGAAGACAAGCCATCAGAGGCTTCTACCTCAACTTCATGGAGTCTCCTCCCTCTGAAGTCAATTACCGTTATTTTCCCTCCTTCTCTGTGCTATATCCAGAAAATGAGGATAGTTTCATCCTCGAAAATAAAGAGGAGGAAATGCTCGCTCCCGCAAGAATATCCAAACAAAACACCAATGTCAACTTCAAGGACCCATCTCCCTCTGAAGTTGAAATCAATCAGGGTTCCTCCTATAAGCCTCTTCAAAAAGATGAGGATATTTACATCCTCAAATTTGAGGAGGAGGAGCCATCCAACTTTGATCCTCACACCAAGGGACATCCATTGAAAAATCTGGGCCTTCTCCAAAGAAAAATAATGCCCACCCAACCCACCCTTTGAAACCCACTTCCACCTTCATTTTCATTCTAGGAGAGGAAATTTACATCCTCGACTATGAGCAAGCACCCACCTCTTCCGTCTTACATCCATCGGCTAAACAACAGAGGGAGAATGTTTACATTCTCCAGTTTGAGGAAGCACTACCACAATCAACCGGTTTTCAATACAATATTACGGACAGCAACAAACTCCTTCAAAACCAGGTTTGTGGAGTTTGTATTTACCTACTGTATTTGTTGTCGTAATACTTTGTTTTGATCCAGGGGTTCGCTCCTACATATTGCCAATTTCCTGTTCCGGTACTACCATTGTCAACATTCATTTATGATCCGGGATAAAAATAAAAGAACATACGTCTAGCTAGAGACGTTAAAACCCGGGCAGCTTGGTGGGAGGCAACCCACTATCTATCTTTGGTCTTTCCTTTAATTTAATGTTGTTTTTTTTGTATTATATTCCCTTTATTTGTTATAATAAAATGCAGGTTTCACTTGAGTTCTTCTCGCTGTGTAGAATTCTTTACAGGTTAAATTCATGACATTCCACAGCTGCACTCAAGTGTGGGGGAGCTCTACACACTCTACGAAATCTGGGGAGTACACTCTTTCCTTTATTAATTGCATGCCCTTTTAATTTTATTCCATCTACGCAATGAGGGCATTGCTTAAGCTTAAGTGAGGGGGAAGAGCCTTTTCAGGTCATTTTATGCTTAAATTGTTAAATCTCTCTGCTTATCGTGCATTTGTTCAAAAATTAAAATTATGTACCCTGCTAATGTAGGTTGTTCTCTTTAAAAACAAATACTATTATGAATTGTGGGAAAAATGGTACAAATTTTTAAAATTTATTTGATTACTTTTGAGGAACATTTTTCTTATGCGGTGTGACCAAATAATCTGCAAATGGTTGGATTTTATTGCTCAGGGGTTCTTTCTGTCTTCTCTCTTAGGGATTGCTAAGGGGTGCTTCTCTGTTTTTTTTTAAAAAAAAAGAATACAAAAAAAAATAAATAAGGGACTTGCGAGACACCATTGGTAACCAACAAAGAGAGTTGAGTGTTCTTGAATACAAAGGCATTATGCCTACATTTTCTCATCCCTCATGCAAAAGTGAAGCAAATGCATAAATCTTTTCTTCCTTTTATTTTCTCCTCAATGCCCATTCTTGAGAGAAGTTGGCCATGGTAAAAGTTCTCGGAGTCACCTAAACAAAAGAAACATTGAAGTACCTTAGATAATACCCCAAAACTCTATATTTTTTTTACCCTGAGCACACCTATGCCACCAGCAGATAATTTTTTCACACTCCTTAATAAGTTAAAAAAATCATGAATTGTTTACCTCTTTATCCTACCCTTCATAATAATATTTGTTAGTATTGAGCATTTCCTACTTGCTTAGGTACATGGTTTTGCTTGAGGACAAGCAAAAAGATAAGTGTGGGGGTGTGATAAGTGTCCAAATGAGCATGTTTTATAGGTGTATTTCATATATAATATTAGCACTTTTCTTGCTCATTTCTCCACTTCGGTTGATTTTCCTCTAGTTTATGTTTTATTGTTTATCTCACAAAATTTTTGGTTTAACATGAGGAAAACCAAGCCGGGAGTGAAGTAGACGAAGAGACGAACGCATAGACGCAAACGGCTCAGAAAACGGAGTCCAAACGAAGAATCTAGAGCCGGTCGAAGTTCGTAGAAGGAAATAGGTCACGGTCACATTGTGACCGCATGGGAAACCGCCTAAACAGAGGCGGTCAGGCTTACAACCGCCTACACAACCGCCTAAATTAGGGCGGTTCCTCAGGCGGACTCCAGACGGTCACCAGGCGGTTTGTTAGGCGGACGTGTATGAAACCGCCCAAACAGAGGCGGTTCCTCAGGCGGTCAAGACTAAAATCACTCGCGAAACAGTTTTCTTCTTCGCGCCGACTCTACAACTCGCGTCTGCTCCGCCTACCTTAAATCACTCACGCGTTTCGGCTCTGTCCCCTGCAATAAATGAAGCAATCAATGCTTCAATCAATGAAGCAATCAAGGAGGCAATCAACTGCAATTCCTCTGCTCCAGACTACCCGTTCCTTCTTCTATAAATAACCATTCACTGCAACCTTGTACGAGTGCACGGAGAGAAAACCAGAAAATCACTCACACTCACCTCATCTCATTCTCTTTCAGTAAATCACTCCCGTACATCATTACACTCCATTCAGTCCCCAGATCTGTAACTCTCTAATTCTCCCACCTCACTTACAATAACCTACGTACATGTTCACTCTTCATCTTCATTTCTCCATTCACAATCACGTCTCCGTGCTATTATTACGTCCAACCTCTGTCTGACTTATTACCAGTTAATATGTCAGGCTAAGGAGGATTTGCTCCGGGCAAGGGTTTTAATTATGGGTTGTTAGCTGTGTATATATTTCTACCGGTTAAATAAATTCAGTTTGTTACGATTAAAGTTTTGTTTCTCTCCCTTTTTAATAAATTTCATCGGTTTATTAAAAAGCCTTACTAAGTCTGTTTTTAATTTCATCGGTTAGAAACAGACGGGTTAATTAAGCCGTAAAACTGTAAGAACTTATTTCATCGTTTAAGTTATACATGTTGCAAGAATAAAATTCCTCACATCCTCTGCCGTTACACGCTTTTTTCTTGAGTTTTCATCGGACCTGCATTACAGGTAACGAGTTCTTATGAGTTTTCATCGGACCTTAAGAAAAAACAGGAATCTTGCCAAATTTTATTAAACGGTAGAGAGAACACAATTAATCAGATCATAATAACCTGAACCCGGAGTTCCATTTAATTCATCTGCACTCAGTAATTTTATCTGCTTTTTAATTTCTCTAAAAACAAGTCAATTAACTTCCCCCCTTTTGTGATAAGCTTAGGAACTATTTTATCTCGCTATAAGTCCCACGGTTTGACCCCGGCCGCTTCTGTCTTCTATACTACTGCGACCGGGTTTTATTTGCAGCCCGACGGATATTTTGAGTATTAATTTCTTTCTTTTATCAATTTCACCAGTGCTAATAACTCACGATATAATCCCTTCTGCATCCTGCACAAAACAACCCTCGTTTCCAAAACAAATTAGACTGTTTAACTGGACAGCTAACTTGTGGATAGAAAGAAGGTTAAAACTGAAGCCTTATACATAAAGGACATCACGAAGATTGTAATCAGGACATATCAGAATCTGTCCAATATAATCAATCACTCTGACACGGTTATCAGACATCCTATTGCACTTCAAAGTTTCATTTTTCTTGATGGAATTCATGATGGATTTGTCACAACAAATATGGTCTGAAGCACCTGAATCTAGAATCCACAAATCCCTGAAACTATCTTTACTCACAGCAGCACTAAGACACAAAGAATTACCTGAAAAACTGCACATAGCAGATTTTCCTTGATTGCTGAGTAATTCTGAGAGGTGTTGTAACTGCTGTGCTGTGAAGCCCATGTTCGGCTGGGGATTCTCTTTAGGTAGAGTGTTCTTTCCATCTTCCTCCTCAAAGCTGATATTGGCAGCCATGCTCCTGTTAAATTTGCCTTCCATCTTCCTCTTTTTGACAAAGCATTTATCTTTTAGATGCCCTCCCTTGCCACAGTGAGAACATATGATTATCTTCCCAGATTTCTTGAAACAATCTTCTTCAAGGTGTCCTTTTTTATTACAGTAGTTGCAATGAAGATTTTTCTTCTTTTCAACTTGCCACATGTTATCAGAAACTGATTTGAAGGTTTGATTAGCAAAACTCATTGAATCATTCCCTTTCTCAGTTTCAGCAGTAACCTGGTTTTGTTTTTCTTCTTGTAATAGAAGAGAGTAGACGTGTTCTATAGCAGGCAGGGTCTTCATCATCAAAATGTTCCCATGAATGGTCTTGTAAGAAGGATGAAGTCCCATGAGAAATTCCACCAGTCTCTGATCTTGGTAATATTTCTGGTTTTTCCTTCGACAACTCACAGTTACAAGTAGGGGTCAGATACATCATATCCATTTCATCCCACAGTTTCTTGAATTTGATGTGATATTCGGTAATACTATCATTTTCCTGTTTCAAAGAACTGATCGCTTGCCTGATCTGATATAGCTGGACACCATTGCTAGATTCATATGTAGCTACAAGTTCATGCCATAGATCATAAGCATAACTTGCAGAAAGGAAACTCTGAGCGATCGAATCGTCTTGGGCGTGTTCAAGCCAAGACTGGACCAAACTGTTACAGCGCTCCCATTGACCATACTCGCTCGATTTGGAATCAGGTTTAGTAATCTTACCGTTGATAAATGCAAGTTTATTCTTGGCGGTAAGGGATAGAAGAACGGCTTTCTTCCATCTGGAGAAATTTTTGCCGGTGAATTTTTCAGCGATAATCATGCCGGGGTAGTCGCTCAGGTGGACATAATAGGGATCCGAAGTGTCCTGCTTAGATGCACCAGTGCTGGAAGAGGCAACATTGGTGAGAATTTGCGTGAGCAGGCGAGTTAGTTTTGCTTCCCTGTCTTCGTTCGCCATAGAAATCGGAATAGATCCGAAGAATTAGAACAACCGAAGGAGGGAGATGTTGGGAGAATTGATTTGCGGAATATGGTAGGGATAGATCGGAATTATTTGCTCTGGTACCATGTCAAACTTATGAAGGAGCGAAGAAGAAATTTCATAGGTAGAGAAAATGGGAGAATGCGAGCCTTTTGTTATTCATATGCTTGTGCTTAGAAAGAATGAATTATAGGAGAACGAAAACCACGCTTTATATAATAGCAGGTAAGAATAGAAAAGACAACTAATTAATTAGGCTAAAATAGAAAACAGAATAAGAAAGGAAAGTATAAGAAAGAAACTAATTACAAGGAAACTAAATATAAGTCTAACAAGTAATAAGGGAATAAACTCCTTTCCCCCACCAAAGTGGGTGGTAAGAGGATTCGAACTCAGGACCTTCCGTCCCCTACTCCAATCCTCCACCGCTCGGATGTCAATGAATATGGGTGGCATGAATTAAAAAGATTTACAATCTCTAAATACCAGAAGATGGAATGTTTTATCAGCAGAAGGGCAGTGCATCAGTCAGTAAATTTTCCAAAGTTGGAAATGTTAAAGCTCGAGAACCTTGGGAGCTATATATCATGGAAATTGGCCTACCGATTTGTTTGTTAATCTTCAAGAATTGACCTTGTCGTTCTTAAATTGGCTCCAAGTCTTCTGCTATTGCTATTCAACATGCAATCAGATTGAAGGTCTTGAAGTGAAAAGCTGTAAAAATTTGAAATCGGTTTTCTTTGCTCCCACGGCCATGAAGTTTGAAGGACACGAGGAAACAGGTAGTCATGAGATTCGATTTCCTTGTTTGGAAAAGTTGAGCTTGTAAAATTTAGAAGCATTTGAAGGACTTGTCGGAGAGACATATTCAGATGATAAGAAGAAACATGTCTTTCATAAACAGGTAGTTTGTGCATGCAGTAGTTGGTGATATTTTTTTTTTGTTTTTTATTCAAGTAAACAGAATTTATTAGATATCAAAAAAGAGAGTCGCGCTAGGGCAACAACTATTCAACCCTCAGCTTTAACAACTATGTATTAACTTGCATGCACTAATTAGTGAGAGTATAAATTCTTTTAAATTAACTGTTGCAGATTATATTCCCCCAGTTGGATAAAATCAACTTTGAAAAACTGAGGAAATTGAAGATTGATGACTGTGACTCTCTTGAGTATGTATGTCCTCTATCAGTTGCTGATGGTTTTCAAACACTTGAACTTCTGCGTATTCATTCCTGTCCCAACATGAAGCAAGTCATTGCATCTGAGGGGGGTGAAGGTGAATTAGATGGTATAACTATGTGGTCCAAGAAGAGGAAGATGGTGATGACAATGATGAGCTTCCCCAAATTGCTGACTGTGGATTTGGTATCATTGCAAGCTCTCACATATTTATACCAAGGAAAGATGAATATGAAATTTACAGCCTTGAAGAATCTGAAATTGGAAACTCTTCCAAGAATGAAGAAATGGATAAAAGTGGAATATAATGATCAAAAAACAAAATAATTGACAAAAGTAGAATCACGGAAGATTACTAAATCAAGCAAAAAGAAAGAGTATCAACAAGATGATGATGGTATTTTGTTCAACAATAATGATGAGGTACGTATGTGATCTTAATTAGTTCTTATATTAGTACTCATTAATTAATTGTTTTTGAAGAAAATTGTATGTACGCATTAACTTGTTTGCCAAATTTAGTACTCCACTTTATGTTTCTTTATTTAATGAAACAACTAATATTATACTTCTTAACGTCATCACCTTTAAAATTATCAATATACTTGATCGGCACACAACTCTTTCCAACTTGCAGGTTCAATTTCCTTGCCTAGAGGACCTATCTCTGGTTAGCTTGGACAGCATTATAGGGTTGTGGGATCTCAAAATCGACCAATTCTCTGTCATGTTCCCCAATATACAAAGTTTGTGCCTTCGGAACATGGAACTATTAAAGCATGTATGGACTAAAGAGCTCAATCTTGATATAGCTCGCATCTCTATCAAGTTGAAAGAAATACAGATCGACTGTTGCAATTCGTTGGAGAGCTTGTTTCCACCTCCTTCAGCATCCAGTAGTAATACAATCACCAATGTAGAATTTCAAGATTTGCGTACCATTAGACTGAAATCCTCAGACAAATTTAAGTATATCATGGATGGAAATGGAAATGGAAATGTGAATCTGAAGTTCCCACAGCTGAAAGATGTAAAACTAAGAGAGCTTCAGGAGCTGGTTGCAGTTGCCAAGCTTGAAAAGACGTCTACAACCGTGAAAGGTGATGAGGATTGGAAGCAATAAAGAGTGTCCAAACAAACCGTGAGTAATTATCAACAATTACAAACACATACAAATTTCCTATAAAACTTTTGACTCTCATAGGTCCACATAAGTCCATGTAAAGTAATTCAAGTCGCTTGGATGTACTAACTAAGTTCTTTGATTTAAAAGAAGTCTTAGTTTGTTTGCTTCTAACACAAGCATCACAAAGATTGGTCTCAGATTCTTTAATCTCAGGAAGACCTCTTACCAACTGTTTCTTGACAAGTTTTCTTAGTAAAGAACTGCCAACATGCCCTAGTCTTCTGTGCCATAGTGTAGAGTCATCTATTGAAGCAGTCAAGCAAGAAAGATTTGGACTGTCAATATCCTCTAAGCTTGTTACATAAACATTTTTCCATCTTTTTCCCTTAAACAACTATTTGCCATTGTTCTGACTTACTATGCTACAATGTGTAGGATAGAAGTGAACTGAATTCCCTATGTCACAAATTTGAGAAACACTAAGCAAGTTTAATTTTAAACCATGAACTCGATTTACACTATCTATGGCATAGTCAGATGTAATACCAACCTTACCTACACCGATGATTTTACCTTTCTTGTTGTCGCCAAAGGAAACGGTTCCTTGGCTTCCTGGTTCGAGTGAGAAGAACTTCTTCTTGTCTCCTGTCATGTGTTTAGAGCACCCACTGTCGATGTACCAGCAGGGGTCCATTCTCACTCGATTCTACACTTAACACGTTAGTGGTGTGGGGTTAGGGTCCACAGAAAGGTTGGACCCATTTCCACCATTTAATACTCTCAGATCATTTTTGACTACCCATTTTAGTCCTAGTTTCTTGAGTTGCCAATGCCTCATAAAATTTGTTTTATGACAATTGGACTCATGACACTACAAAAAAATGACATTTAACAACGGACATCTATACCAACAGATTTGATTTTCCATTGGCATAGCCTACTAAGTGAATAAGACAAAGAGGCTTTTACTAACAAATTACATTTATCGTTGGTGTAGCCCATTGATCCGGGGGCTTATAGCGTTGGATTATTTTTCCGTTGCCACAACCACAACCAGCTGAACAAATTAGAAATACGCGCGCCCTTAGTACATACTTATAAAAATCGATTTTGGGCAAAACTTCTGAAACACAGAGCGGGAAAACGGGAAAGAGGGGAGGGAAAGTGGCCGATTTCTCCTGCCATTGAAGGGAAGGACGTGCTCTGCGCCGGTGACTTGCGAGTTCTCAAGTTCGGTTTTCTTCGTCGACCAAGAAAGACTAGGTATGCTTCTCTTTCTCTTATCTCTTCAATAAACCCTAAATGTCCCCACTTTTGTTCATCTGTTGGATTTGGCGAGAGGTTGAATCAGTAGCTAGACAAGGAAATTGTTGGACGGGTGTAGCGAGTTGGAGATGCTTTTACTGGTATGTATTTCCCTATTCACCAGGTCCGGGTTACGAATCAATTTCTGCTACTGGGTGGAAATGATTATTTCTTAAAAAACTATAGTATCCACTTTCTTCTTCTTCGTGATTATATATGCACTACTGGCTAGTATTTGGATGTTGCTTTGATTTTTTGGTGTACGGATGGGTTTTTTTTAGTATAGCTGATGATGATTAACGAGGTGAATAGGGAAATACAAACCAATCCATATATTTTGACTGCTGAACATGACCAAATTTTTTGCCAGGGATAATATAGCTCATTTGTAGTTACTTCCCTTGGATTTTGATATGGTCATTGCGTAGATAGGTTTATGTTACTGATGTTTTAGAGTACCATTTGTAGGTATCATACGGGTACACTCCAAGCCTATCTTATAGGTTATTATATTTGATGAATGTGAAGTTCAATCTTCAAAAAAAAAATCTCCGTTCTTCTCAAGACAAGCAAGAAGTAGGACGCAAGCCTACTAGTTTCTGAAATTCCTCGTCCTTAAAATTATGAAGTTATTTGGCCGTTGTTGATTGATGTTGTAAGTTCATTCAACTTTTTGCTTACTTTTATGCATAACATCAGAATGTGAAATGCATTACTATACACAACGTTTTGGTCTACACATTTACTGCTACTATTTTTGCTTCTGTTTTACCTTCCATATCATCATATCAAAACCCTATACTTTAATACTTATGAGCTGTTGCAGAAG
The DNA here is from genome assembly GCA_023374045.1 of Limonium bicolor. Classification (NCBI taxonomy): domain Eukaryota; kingdom Viridiplantae; phylum Streptophyta; class Magnoliopsida; order Caryophyllales; family Plumbaginaceae; genus Limonium; species Limonium bicolor. Next base: position 6,348,311 of record CM041777.1, read on the forward strand.
CACTAAGATTTTGACTCACATTGGTCTCAACTATGTTAAATTACAAAGTGTAAAGGTCTAGATTCACTGCTTCGTGGGTGTGACTGATTATGATTTGTCTGGAGTTTGGAGAGGACATAGAGGGGGCTGTTTTTTCATGTTTATCTGGTTGTGCAGGAACTACAATGGTGAAATGGGGGAGTGTAGGTGTAGATGGAGAGGTGGGGAAATAAATTATGTATAATTAAGATTACACTAGCAAGATGATCAATTAATCCATCTAATTAGTTCTTTCTTTTGCCTCTGTTTTGATCACTATTGCAATATGATTGCCTGAAAAATCCATATTCTAGGCGGTGTATGTTTTACTGATATATGCATTCAAAATAGAGAATCACCTGGAGCACGATGAGTAGCAATCACATATTACACATATTTTTACCGAGTTAATCTGTATTTAGTTTATACGTGGATCTATTTTATTTCAAACTGAGCCCTATATTAACACATTCTTTTGTCTGTTGACATTGCTTCAGTCTTGCTTCGGTAGACAACATCAACTTCGAATTTTATATCAATAGGTAGGGACACCCACTCTCTTCCAAAACTCAGCAAAGTTTTTCCGCCATTCCAGGTATACAATAGTTTCTTTCTATCAGTTTCAAATTAATCGTCAATCTGTACATCAATGAAACTAAATTTGTCATGAGTTTCATTAGTGAAAGAGCTGTATAATATGTGGTTTGTTGTTTGTGTTTTGAATATTATGATAAAAGATGGGATCTTTTACTAACGGGAAACATCAGATAGTGTGTAGACAGAGGCAATGAAGAGTTACAATTTTTATTAAGCTAGAAGAGACATAATAGACACAACTAAATGCTTTTGGGATCTGAACATTCACATTGAACAAAACAGTGGTGTCTGAAATCGAGCTTGTCTGAACGGTTGGCGTAGTACACTATGTTTTCTCATCCTTGCATGTATATACACTATAGGAGCTTGGCATCACTGCTCTACACATTAAGCTACGAGCCACTGGTGGAAACAAAACCAAGACTACTAGTATATTGTGTTGTTGCCTTTACTTTGGCTGCATTGATTTGGTTGCATTTTCATTTTGTTTGACTAGTATATTGTGTGTTGATGTAATTTTTTTGTCATTGTATTGTTTTGTAGCATATTAGTGAGATAAACATAGTGAACAAGAGCAAGATCAATGAGCCTCATACAACAAGATCGAAGACATTTGCTCGATCAAATAGGTGATCTGCCCAAAAAGGCTTGGCAGTTAATTGTTGAATTAGATTCTTAACCAAATAGGTGATCATACGGTACACCTTTACTTTCAGTTCTAAAGATGTTTTCTGCTGACACAATGAAATGTGTTGCTTTTTAATGCATAGTACCATGACAGAGATACAGAAACATATGTTGTTACTCTCTTAGATGCTATATATAGGTAGCTACCCTGTGTATCTACATGTAATGAAGTTATCATAATGGCATTGCTGTTTAATGCATAGTACCATGACAGAGATATAGAAACATATGATGTTACTCTCTTAGATGCTCCATATAGGTAGCTACCCTGTGATGTAATGAAGTTATCATAATGGCATTGCTGTTTTATATTGGAATAGGCGTGCTCCCATGTGAAGGAAGTTTATGTTGGAATTGCTAAAGTTATTTATGTCTTAACTAAAATTACTTGTTTCTGTCAGGTTCCAACGGGTGCTAGTGGCAATGAACAATCCCCATCTCCAAGTATTCCAGATAGTGTAACACGTTGATTGGAAGACAGTGTCGGCTAGAATGAAGAATTTTTGGATGAAGTGAAAACTTCAAAATGAAACATTGTGTTGGATAAAAACTATATATTTTGAATTGAAAGCTGAAACCAAAAATTATTGTCCAGCTTGTTGCGTTTGTAACAGTTAGATTTTTCAATGTAGTGTGACTTTTTCATCTTGTTAGGTTGTATTAACTCTTTGAAGATTTTTACGTGCATGAAGTTGGATTACATATATTTCTAAAGGTTGTGTATAATAAATTCTACAAAGGCATTACAGGTTTCTGAAACTTTGAAAAACATGTTGGAAAAGGCAAAAATATGTAAGATTATATTGTAATTCAAACAGGCTTTACTCACGGAAAAATCTTTAGGCATAGGTGTAACTTTATCCCACGGTTAAGTCCGTAAGAATAGTGGTTATTTTTACCCACGGATAGATCCGTTACTATAGGTGCGTTCAATTAGTTATAAACAAACGGTTTTACAATGGTCTTTAGTGACGGAAAAACCGTTGCTATAGGCTTCAACCCCTACTCCAACGGTTTACATATCCGTTGCCATAAGGATATACCCACGGTACTTAAGCCAACGGATTTTTGTCCGTTGGAGTAGCCTTTTTGTACCTATGCTAACGGATTTTTAGTCGTGCCAACGGAAATTTTCCGTTGGTAAATGTCATTTTTTTTGTAGTGTAGGACCGTGTGTCTGCATAAGCTGCAGACATCTCTACGACTGGTCACTGACTGGCATCCGACTGTGTTTGCTTCTCCTCATGGGTGTCTAAGAAACATCATTTATCTTGTAATATTTTTCTTCGATGGTAGCTAGTTCCTTTTCTTTAGTGTTAAGAGCAACAATCAATTCATCGATTTCAGGTTGTTTTTCGTATTTCAACTTTTCATGAACGGTGAGAATTTCACTATGATCTCTTTGTAATTTCATGAGCGCCCTGAGATTATCTACCTTGGTTTTATCGAGGTTTTTCTTAATTTTTCATTTTCTTCCAAAAGTTCATCGTTTTCATTTTCTAGGTGATCAACTAATATAAGAGAAACCTTTCTAAGTCGTAGAAGTTCAGCCTTTTGAATTCTCCTTCTAAGTTTAGAATAATTTACCTTATCTTGTTCTTTTTCTCCTTCTGATTATGAGATATCATTGCCTTGTGCCATCAAGCACACATCTTCAAGGCATAGGTGAGCCTTCTCTCTTCTGAGGTGTCGCTGTCTGAGGTTTGATTGTCATCACTCTGTTCAGAATCTCCCCATGCGGCAACGAAGGCTTCCTTCTTTGGGTCCTTTGTTGAATGATCGTGGACAGGTTTTGACCCTGTCGTTGTCCTCTCGTGATCGCTGAGGGCAGTCTTTGATATGATGTCCGCGTTTTGAACACCCAAAACACTTGTCATTGCTTTTCCTTTGATCATCCGACTCCTTGGACTCCTTGCCTTTCCTTATTTTATTTCTTATGAACTTTCGAACGTACCTCTTAGCATAGAGGACCATTTCATCATTGTCGTCTCCTGACTCAGACCTTTCATTTTCAGCTACTTGAAGGGCTATGCCTTTCCCTCTATCTCTTGATGAGCTTTCCGAGTTCATGTGTTGTAATTTTAACTCGAAAGCCATTAGAGATCCTAGCATGTCTGTCAGAGACATCTTGTAACACCCCTACCGTTAATCCTATGCTTACCGTCCAATCATCCTCTTAATCCTATCAGTTCGCAGCGGAAGACTACTACTTACTACGGCGGGTGGTACAACGCCGCTAACCCATACGACTAGCTAGGCTTACCTTTCTTACAGTCACGGTCTGATGAACAAAGTATACCGAGCTACTAAAACTTTACTGAATACAAAATACCATTCGCTTACATTAATGGATTACCGAGTATTCAAAGTATTTAATTACATCATTCCACAAGCTTCCAAAAGAATGAGTTTCTACCGGCTACTCTTCTATACCCCATTCTAATACTTTCACTATCCAAAAGCGTGTACCCCATGGTACACCGGCTAACAAAACATATAGCCGTGTACTACTTAGTACACCTTCCACAATTCATTGTTTACAGACAAAAAGAAATCTATCTAAAGATCTTCATCAGCTTCACCCGTCTCGTGGACCTGCATTCATATTAAAAACGGTGCCCAAGGGGCTCAGCAAAAGCTGCGCATGAACTTCGCATATACCGCGTGCTAACAAGGGCACGCCGACTAATTAACGTCAGATAGGCATGCGGTTCATTTCTTTAACATACATACATGCTCGCATACAACATACATACATATACAATACATTACACCGTACAAGGCAACAATACAATAATGCACACCATACTTACCTTCTCAATGTTAGCCAAATTACGCATCCGGGTTAATCGGAATGCTATTTACTCTTTACTCATCATACATTACTTACTCTTACTATACTTACTTACTTTCATTTACTTTACTTACTCATTCTTACTTACTTACTTACTTTTACTCATGTTAAGTCGGTATGACCACCGGCCCGGGGACTACACCGTCCCACCACCGGGATTCACTTCACTCACCAATCCGGGATGCTACCCACTTAAGGGATTTGGGCCGCGGACCAGTTTAAGAGTCAGGACTTGGATCCAACCTCTTGTGTCTCCGCATCCTCACGCGTGGCCGAAACTATATTGGACTTCTACTCATTCCAATTTAATTACCAATTTAAGTTAGATTGGTTAGCTTGTTAGGAATCAGTTAGAAGTCCAATCACAAACATGTTCGGTCAAAATGCAATATATCATAGATACACACACTCATATTCATCAATACATTTCATGAATTATACAAACTAAGATGTAAAGAAGATATACAACAATACACAACACTACATATTCACAAGTAAGCATGATACTCCGATTCGTGCATTTATCTTATTTGGTGATCAATTAGCACACAACACACAAATCAGAGTAACCAAGGTAGCATACGGGGCATGAGAAATTCATACCGTTCACCGTTGTACGTGTTTTCCGAAACGTTCCTCCGGTGTCACAAATCAATTCCTATGATATAAAACAATCGCATGATTAATCTAACTATCATTAACTTAATTCGATTGCTCTTACGTTCCTAACTCATACTTACTAAGTCCTTACATTTCTTTACACTTATATTTCATTACTTACTTTTCATTACTTATCCATGGTTTACTTATATATATATGCATATGTAGGTGGGTATACATATATATATATATGTATATATACTAGTTATAATCCTATAGTTTTTTTTTTTGTAAGTTATGGTCGTTGACCCAGCGTCCGACCCAAGCCCGGGTCGGTCCGTTCCAGTAAGTTTCGTCCTCTGAAATTTTCCCCTCCGGCCCAGATTTGTTCCGTCCGACCCATACACCTCTGGGTCGGACCATTCCAGAAAGTTTCGGTCCTGTTGTCCAAGCTCCGTCTGACCCACGGCCGACCACAACTTCTGGGTCGGACGAAGTCAGAAACATCGACAACAGAAATTTTTGCCCGTCCGACCCACGTCCGACTCACGGCTCCTGGGTCGGACCATTCCAGAATGTTTTTACTCTCGTTGCTTAACGCCCCGCCGACCCACGGTCCGATCCAGACTCTGGTGGCGGTAGCAAAACATTGCTACAGACCTTATTTTTATTTCCCAATTCACCCATT